>JAAWVA010000033.1:7378612-7462521 GCA_015227895.2 Colaptes auratus | reverse complement strand
TAGGTCAGTGGCAATTCATGCCATGAAATAAAGGAGGGAGGATTCAGCTGCATGATGGAAATGGGAAAATAGATTTGGATGTAATCTAGGCTTTGGGTAACTACCTTTGCTCTTCCCTGAAGTAGCCATATAAGTGAACACTTTTGATGGCATTTCCATCTCACAACACACCAAAAAGCTTACATGCAGGCTGTTGTTACCTGATAGTCTCCAGAATGTTAAGAGCAGCTGAGTTTGCTGCCCTGCTGTCTTATAGAAAAGGTTAAAACTCCTTTGAAGAAATATAATGAGGATTTTTTTACAGATTAAAGGCCCAAACTGGATCACTTTCAGGGAGAATCCCATCCATGAGTTTACATTTGGCCATAAATCTTTCCAAGGTAATGGTGGGTCTGAATACATTGGAGTAGCAGTGCTGTGTACATGGGATTCATAAATACTATGGGACTCTTAAACACATTGTGGTAGTGGTAAAAACTATTGGCAATAAAACTATTGGTATTGGTAAAAACATTTCTTCTTCATGGAAATGCTAACAGGAAAGTATTCACCTGTAGGTGAATAAAATCCCACAAAATAAGGATCAGTCATTTAAATCTGACTGCAATCAATTCAAACCTTGGGAAGCTGCAAGTGGTCAGAATAAACATTTGCTGTTTATAGATACAATACAATACAATACAATAAATCCAGGTGGAAGAGACCTTCAAGATCATCGTGTCCAACCTATCAACCAATCCAAACCACCTAAAAAACTAGACATGGCACCCAGTACCCATCAAGTCTCCTCCTGAATACCTCCAATGATGGTGACTCTACCACCTCCCTGGGCAGCACATTCCAATGGGCAATCACTCCCTCTGTATAGAACTTCCTCCTAACATCCAGTCTAAATCTCCCCTGGTGCAGCCCGAGACTGTGTCCTCTTGTTCTGGTGCTGGTTGCCTGGGAAAAGAGACCAACCTCTGCCTGTCTACAACCTCCCTTCAGGTAGTTGTAGAGAGCAATAAGGTCACCCCTGAGTCTCCTCTTCTCCAGGCTAAGCAACCCCAGCTCCCTCAGCCTCTCCTCATAGGGTTTGTGATATTTTTCAGGGTGGTGGAAGTGTCAGCTTACCACTGAAAATTCTTAGAACTGAATCACAGACTCAGAGATTATAGAGAGTTTTGGGTTGAAAGGGACCTCCAAATGTCATCTCATCAAACCCCACTGCAGTGAGCAGGGACATCTTCAAGTAGATCAGGTTGCTCAGAACCCTGTCTCACCTGACCTTTAATGTTTCCAGGGTTGGGGCTTCTACCATCTCTCTGGGCAACCTGTGCCAGTGGTGCACCATCCTCATTGCAGACAATTTCTTCCTTCTATTTAGTCTAAACCTTTTAGTTTAAAAACCATCACCTCTTGCCCTGGCACAAGAGGCCCTGCTAAAAAGTTTGTCCCATCGTTCTTGCAAGCCCCCTCTAAGCACTAAGTGTTGCATTAAGATCTCCCTAGAGATCATGTGTGTATTTCAGTTACTTAAGGGGTAAAAACGATGAACTTGCCATCTATGTGGCTAAATAATTTACCCTAACCAAAGGTAATAGAATGAAAATGTTATGTAAAGGAGAGACAGTGAGGGATAGAAATAACATGTTAGAAATAACATGTTCAAAATTTCCATAGAGGCTTGAAATTATTATTGTCATAGAGAACTGGAAGACAGTTTCAGAAGTGCATTCTGCTGGCTGTACACCATGAGTGATTTCAGCCAACACAATCCTGAACTGCCATGGTGTAAACAAAGAGACTTTGCTGAGAACTTTATAATTTTAGGACTCTGTTCCCTGTCATAAAGTGAAGTAAATTATAGCAGAGGCATTACTCACAGTTACAACCTGAGAAAAATAACAGTTTGAGCACACTACTGCACATTCTTTCCCTTTTTACTGCTCAACAGTCAGTGGGGGAGAGGCATAATGATGCTTTTCCAGTTTTGAAATTAACATTCATATTTGGTATTGAGTTAAAAAAAAACCAAACCAAACCCACAAACAAACAAAACCCCCCCCAGACCACCCAGGTTATAATTATCCTTCTTTATTTAAATAATAAATATTCCTACTGGGACCAAGGAGCTCTTCTTTTTGGGTGAATATAGGGATAATGTCAGGATGAGTGATGCGTATGGATCGTTGTGAGTTAGTTCTCTTCCAAGTGAGTAAGAGGGAGAAAAAATAGCATTGACAACATTCCTCAGGGGAGCAGGAGTAAAAGAATTTAAATGTTAAGGAAATAAATAAATAATCTAGCTGGTGTTCAGCTTGCTTTACAGGGCATTTCTCTATCCCACACGTTGGGAGCTTTCTTTGGCTTTACCATGTTTGTAGTCCGTAGGTTTTGTTGCTGCAAGCCAGCAGGTATTTAAGCCTGATAAAGGGGGAAGTATTCACAAGGTCTCCAAAAGATCAAGCTCAAGTTTGACATCTTTTCCACCTGCCATATTTATTCCTGTGGCCCTTTGGGAAGAGGTGACATCTTCAGTGTAAATATGGGGCTCCTGACCCAGTGAATCTACTGGCAAAACAGTGAGCTCTGGTAGCTCACAAGGCAGATTTCCATAAAGAAGTTTTCATAGTTTCATAGTTTCAGTCAGGGTTGGAAGGGACCACAAGGATCATCTAGTTCCAACCCCCTGCCATGAGCAGGGACACCTCACACTAGATCAGGCTGGCCAGAGCCTCATCCAGCCTGGTCTTAAACACCTCCAGGGGTGGGGCCTCAACCACCGCCCTGGACAACCCATTCCAGGGCTTCACCGCTCTCATGGTGAAGAACTTCTTTCTCACATCCAGCCTGAATCTCCCCACCTCCAGCTTCATTCCATTCCCCTACCTGAGAGCCTGAAAAGTCCCTCTCCAGCCTTCTTGTAGCTCCCTTCAGATACTGGAAGGCCACAATGAGGTCACCTCGGAGCCTTCTCTTCTCCAGACTGAACAGCCCCAACTCCCTCAGTCTGTCCTCATAGGAGAGGTGCTCCAGCCCTCTGATCATCCTCGTGGCCCTTCTCTGGACACCTTCCAGCACCTCCAGATCCCTCTTGGAATAGGGGCTCCAGAACTGAAGGCAGTACTCAGGTGGGGTCTCACCAGAGCTGAGTAGAGGGGGAGAATCACCTCCCTTGACCTGCTGGCCACACTTCTCCTGATGCAGCCCAGGATCTGATTGGCTTTCTGGGCTGCAAGTGCACATTGAGAGCTCCTGTTGAGCTTCTCGTTCAGCAGCACCCCCAAGTCTCTCTCCTCAGGGCTGCTCTCCAGCCAGTCACTGCCCAGCCTGTATTTGTGCCTGGGATTGCCTTGACCCAGATGCAGGACCCTGCACTTGGTCTTGTTGAAGCTCATGAGGTTGGCTTGTGCCCACCTCTCCAGCCTGTCAAGGTCCCTCTGGATGGATCCCTTCCCTCCAGCGTGTCTGCTGCACCACACAGCTTGGTGTCATCAGCAAACTTGCTGAGGGTGCACTCAATGCCACTGTCCATGTTACCCACAAAGGTGTTGAACAAGGCTGGTCCCAGGACTGATCCCTGAGGGACTCTGCTTGTCCCTGGCCTCACATGATCTGTAACTAGCATTTTTTTGTGGGTCAGGCAGCAAGAGCCAGTCAATGGAAGTAGGACTGGCAAAGAGGAGCCATCCACAAAGCTCCTGTCTAAAAATGCAGGCTCGACATTATTCTTAAGCACCATAAATAGAAATTAATTGAATCAAACTAAAATGTTAAAAAAACCAGTGAACATTTAAAGCTGGACCCTTAGAAAAGATGGTAAGCTTAATGTTTCTAAAATTGTGAAAGACTAGAGCATAGTTAAAGAAGACAGACAGTCTATCTGCAACACTTAGTGCAGGACCAGTTCTTTCCCCACATTGTGTGCCATCATCTACCCCACCTGTTTTAAGCATTCTCCTGCTCCTGCACAGAAGCTGGTGGATGCTGTTGCCCTCTCCTGGCTGCAAACTGTGCTGTGCAGCAGTGCAATACATGGATGCTCTCAGCAGGTAAAGGAAAATTGACCAGGAAGGTCTTGGTCAAGGCCAAATAAACATCTGCTGTGGTTGAACTCTGGGGATGCAGAAAGCCTCACCATAGTGCAGAATGCCAGCTAAAAGCTGAGTAAATAGTTTCAGAGAGAATATAATAGTAACAATCATTAAAGTGAGGTGAAAGCCATCATTTACCCAGGAAAGAATGGATCACAGAAATTCAGTCAAAGAAGTGTTCCTTGGTCCTTCTGGCACTGGAAAAATCCACATGAGAGAATGTTTTGTCTAGGTGCAGTTCATGTGCATAGCTGCTCTCTGAACGTCTTCCTTCAGTCATCTCCACGTAAAGCAGACCGAGGCCAGGCGGACAGTAGAGTGACACTAGCAGCAAGCCCAAGTTTCTTCTTTACTCTGCTGCCCGTGGTGGGCCCCTCCTGATCCCTCTGCTGTGACAGCAGCTTGAAGGGTTTAACAACACAGTGCCTTTTGATCTCATTTCTGCAGCTGTGATTAATAGACACACATCACTTGCTGTGCCACTATGTGTGCAACCCAAGGTTCACCTTCCCTGAATTAGTACCCGCTGAGCACTGCAAATATTTGAAATGTCAATCCATTTGATAATGTCAAAGAGGGCTGCAAATACCACAGAATGGCACCAAGGAAGCATTCAACACACGCAGTGGCATATATAATATCTTTTCTTCAGGACAAAAAGCAGAGTTAAATAGAAACAGGAAACCATCACAAGAAGATGTTAAGGTCAAAAGGTCCAGGAACCTGAAGTGAGATGTGCTCCTGCAATTTATCACCTTAAATTATAACCAAACCCATCCTCTCTCACAGAACTTTAGTCTTCCACATTCACTCCTTCTAGTAAAGCATTTTCCATCAGTAAAAATTGGGATCTTATTAGCATAATGGCCCAGGTGCTTTACATGTAGATTCTGTAGCTTCAAATCAGGGTGGAAAGCAGAGCCTTGTTATGACATCATCATTATGGTTTCCCACTCAAGAATCCTAAACCAGAGGGGAATATTTTACCTGAATAAAATACAATAATGAGGCCATATTTTCAGTCACAGAAGCCTGGATCAGCAAAGAGCCAGGTGAAAATAGAAGAGATTAAGCTGACTAGTGGGTTGCACTTTGCCCTGCAGAAAGATTTGTCTTTAGAAAAGACAGCAGGAAATAAGCATTAAACTTGTTGCTGGAGGTTGAATGAGGAAGTTACTAACCTAAAGCACAGGTAACAAAGAAATGAAATCTAGCAATTACACAGAGGAGGGAACAGTCTTCCAATGAGTTATAGCTTTGGGGGTGTTGGTTGGTTTGGATTGCTGCTTTGTTTGTCTCTGTGTTAGACTTCCCTTGCTAAATTGCAGATTTTAAAACATTTCCCCAAACTGTACCAGCTCACATAAGCAGTGATGGAGGGCAAGTTTCTTTTTCAATTGAAGAGTCATTCACTCACCTAAAAGTTGTTGGGTTGTAATTTTTCAAATGAAATAGAAAGAGGCAAAGTCCCTGTACTGCCTGGCACAGCAGGTAGATACCTTGTGCCTTATTTTTGGCAGCTGAGTCAGGAGATGCTTTCCCCCTTTTTTTATGCTTTCACAGAATGGTACAATACAATACAATACAATACAATACAACAGGTTGGAAGAGACTAATGCACCAATACATGTGCATGCAATTAGATAAGTGGTACCTTAGCAATAGGGGACCAGTCTTGTTCAACATCTTTGTGGGTGACATGGACAGTGGCATTGAGTGCACCCTCAGCAAGTTTGCTGATGACACCAAGCTGTGTGGTGCAGCAGACACGCTGGAGGGAAGGGATGCCATCCAGAGGGACCTTGACAGGCTGGAGAGGTGGGCACAAGCCAACCTCATGAGCTTCAACAAGACCAAGTGCAGGGTCCTGAATCTGGGTCGAGGCAATCCCAGGCACAAATACAGGCTGGGCAGTGACTGGCTGGAGAGCAGCCCGGAGGAGAGAGACTTGGGGGTGCTGGTGGATGAGAAGCTCAACAGGAGCTCTCAATGTGCACTTGCAGCCCAGAAAGCCAATCAGATCCTGGGCTGCATCAGGAGAAGTGTGGCCAGCAGGTCAAGGGAGGTGATTCTCCCCCTCTACTCAGCTCTGGTGAGACCCCACCTGGAGTACTGTGTCCAGTTCTGGAGCCCCTATTACAAGAGGGATCTGGAGGTGCTGGAGCGTGTCCAGAGAAGGGCCACGAGGATGATCAGAGGGCTGAGCACCTCTCCTATGAGGACAGACTGAAGGAGTTGGGGCTGTTCAGCCTGGAGAAGAGAAGGCTCCGAGGTGACCTCATTGTGGCCTTCCAGTATCTGAAGGGGGCCTACAAGAAGGCTGGGGAGGGACTTTTCAGACTATCAGGTAGTGATAGGACTAGGGGGAATGGAATGAAGCTGGTGGTGGGGAGATTCAGGCTGGACATGAGGAGGAAGTTCTTCACCGTGAGGGTGGTGAAGCCCTGGAATGGGTTGTCCAGGGAGGTGGTTGAGGCCCCGTCCCTTGAGGTGTTTAAGACCAGGCTGGATGAGGCTCTGTCCAGCCTGATCTAGGGTAGAGTGTCCCTGCCCATGGCAGGGGGGTTGGAACTAGATGATCCTTGTGGTCCCTTCCAACCCTAACTGAAACTATGAAACTATGAAACTATAATAGAGGCTTATAGTGAGGCTTATTTTTGTATTTTATGCCTCTGCCTGATTATCTTGGCTTGACATTGCAAAATGCAGCTTCTTTTCAGCAGCTCAAAGGATAATCTAAACAGCTATCCTTAAATAAGGCAAGAAAAATTATATACTGCAGTAAACTCAGCACTGAAACGCCTTCTAAAGTTTGGGTTACATGTTGGATTTATCAGTCACTTCAACATAGAATCATAGAATCAACAGGGTTGGAAAAGACCTCAAAGATCATCAAATCCAACCAGTCACCACGGACCTCATGACTACTAAACCATGGCACCAAGTACTATGTCCAATCCCCTCTTGAACACCACCAGGGATGGGGACTCCACCACCTCCCTGGGCAGCACATTCCAATGGCTAACAGCTCTCTCTGGGAAGAACTTTCTCCTCACCTCAAGACAAAGTCCCTCTTATTTTCTTACAAACAACATATACCATACTTTTGCTTCCCCTAGTTTGTTGACTACTTAGTGTTTAATGTCAAAATATGCAGATACACACACACCCACAAACTTATCACTCTGACTTCAGTGGCATTTGGTGAGAAGAGCAACCAAAAAAAATTCAAGTCTCTTTGACTGCTCCTTGTACTTTACATGTATTTAATTAAACCTGAGCTGTTGATCACTCTTAAACAAGTGCTTCAAAAACAAGCTTATCAATTATTTCTCTTCCACCTGCTTTTCATCTGAAAGCAGGAGGGCACGAGGCGGCAGTCAAGAGAAGGCAGGTTCGACAAAGCCTTTGAGTTTTGATCACCTCTACTAATTTTCCCTTTGATTATATCATTAGGCAACTATGGCAGATATTCCTTTTCATGTGTGCAGTTTATCTCAAATCTTTGCCTTCTTATCCCCTAATCAAGAAGGGACTAAAGTTCTGATTAATGTCTCTGTTACACTGGCATTCATTAGTGTAATTTTTCTTTGCCCATATCTCTCAATCACCTTTGAAGTGATTCAATTGCTCAGCTAATGCACAGAATTGCCCAGAATATGAATATATTCCAACAATGGGGTGGCTTCAGCAGAAGATCTCTCTTGTCTGACTTTAGGACATGCTTTATCCTGAGGCAGATTCTAAGTATCCTCAGACACTCTCCCCAAGTGGAATGAAGAAAAGGTCCCTTAAGACATTTCCAAGATGAAAGCAAGGCGAGATCCTTCCTCAGTGCCTGATTAGCTCATTCTCTGTTCTTCCTCCTCTCTTTATATTTGTCTTTACTTTTTTTTCCCCTCTCCTAAACCTGCTCATCCTTTCTCTGCCATCAACAAAGCTGGTATATCAACTGAATATGGAGGAAAGTAATTAGAGGACTAGACCCCCCAGGTGATAATTAAAATGTGTGCCTCGATCCATTATTCTAGGTTCTGGTTTCGAATAATACCAACTTATTTATAATCCTGGAACAGATAAAGATACAGCTCCCTTTGCATGGTGAGACCTACCAACAATCTTGTGTTTACTTACTGTTGCTTGTATTCCCACCAGCACTCATTTTGCAGATATTTGGGTTGAATGTGGTGCATACAACTATAGCCACCCACCTACCTGCCTATGACTTACTACCCTTTACTCCTGTGCATACAAGCTACAAGTTCCTCCAGCTTTTCCTCAGGATGTGTGGGCACAAGAAGGCAGACACTCTTCAAGTGTGCCATAACAACTCCCACAGGCAAAGAGTATTCTGGCCAGATAGAGGCTTCCTGGTGAAGATCTGCGCATGCTGTGGCACACATCAGAATCATAGAGTCACAGCAACAGAGAATCATAGAATTGTCAGGGTTGGAAGGGACCTCAAGGATCATCTAGTTCCAACCCCCCTGACATGGGCAGGGACACCTCACACTTGATCAAGTTGCTCAGAGCCACATCCAGCCTGGCCTTAAAAACCTCCAGGGATGAGGCTTCTACTGCCTCCCTGGGCAACCTCCCGACCACCCTCATGGTGGGTTGGATTGGTTGATAGGTGGGACACGATGATCTTGAAGGTCTCTTCCAACCTGGATTTATTGTATTGTATTGTATTGTATTGTATGGTGAAGAACTTCTTCCTAACATCCAATCTGAATCTACCCATTTCCTTTTTTTTTTCAGTCCCCTGAGTGCTATCATTACCTGCTTTCAGTTGATTAATAAGTAAGGTCCTAGCCCTATGCAGGCAACCAGCTACCCTTTAGTGGCAAGCCGGATGATGAAGCACTGCATTAGAGGAAGCAGCTAAGTTCCTGAGGGCAAGGGCGAGATGCACTGTCTATTTGCTTCTCACTTTTGTAAACATTAAAGATGCTGTACTACTACATCAGTTTGGACAAGCACCAGCTGAACCATTGCTTTACTGAGATGCATTGCACAGGACTTGATGATCCTTGAGGTCTTTTCCAACCTTATTGATTCTGTGATTCTATGAAAGGTATCCAAACTCAGCTAAATCTCCCTTTCTATGCTGACTGCAATACACATACCTGAGAGGACTAGAATAACCCTCAGTAGCAGATACAGCTTCCCCAGAGGCAGCTAATCCTAAATGCTGCTTTTTCTGGGGGCTTCCTACATCATATTCTTCTATCATGACTTTTGTGGGAGGTAGCTTATCACAGTAATTCAACTCTACTTTTCACTGTTTTAATGAGTAGTCACAGGAGCTAGGTGAATGTTTGAATGGATATGGAAATTAAGGAAAAATATGAAACTGAATCAGTCACATTGTTGTCATTACTTCCTAAGAAGTCTTAAAATAATCACCACTTTTTGGAACCAGTATAATGACTTCATAATACCATATGGTAATGCAGATATCACCTGTTGGACAACATTCTTTTCTCCAAGTCTAGCTGTCAGCTTGCATGGATGTTACAATCAAAGAATTGTCAGGGCTGGAAAGAATCCCAATGATCATCTAGTTCCAACCCCCTTGCCATGGGGAAGGACACTCTCCACTAGATCAGGTTGCCCAGAGCCACATCCAGCCTGGCCTTAAAACGTCCAGGGATGGGGCTTCTACCAGCCCCCTGGGCAACCTGTTCCAGTGTCTTATTACTTTTATGGTGAGGAGAGACTGAGGGAGCTGGGGCTCTTTAGTTTGGAGACGTGGAGCCTAAGGTGTGACCTCATTAATGTTTGTAAATATGTAAAGGGTGAGTGCCAAGAGGATGGAGCCAGGCTCTGCTGGGTGATGCCCAATGCCAGGACAAGGGGCAATGGTGGAAGCTGAGGCATAGGAAGCTCCACGGAAACATGAGGAAAATTATTTTCACTCTGAGTGTGACAGAAGAGTGGAACAGGCTGCCCAGGGGAGTTGTGGAGTCTCCCTCTCTGGAGATATTCAAAACCTGCACGAGACTATTTCGTGTTCCAATATCTCTAGGAGGACAGTCATTATTAGAATAGGTTAGTTTAAGTCAATAGCTTTAATAAAATACAAATTTTTCCCCAGGGAAGGAAAGTAGCCTGTTCAGTGCCTTATGCAGCTCATTTCTTGAGAATGATAATAAAAAATGTGACCCATACCAGGGGTTAACAATTATTCTCCCTCTCTCCCAACAAATGAGTAAAATGGATGTTGGCCAATATCCCTTTTTTACCTCAAAAGGAAGTAGGAGATCTACAGAGCAGATCAGGGATGATCATTCAAGGTGTCAGGAGTGGCTAATTGATAAAGATCCCACAACACACTTCCAAGCTGGATGAAGCATTATAAAAAGAGTTAGGCAACCCCCCAGTGACTAAATAAGGTCTGCAAGGACTGGAAAATTGCCAGAATGCAGCTAGTATCTAATAAAGGGAGTAGCACTTTTGCATGTTCTTTTTACTTATTTATTTTGTTGGGTTTTTTTTCAAATGGCAATTTACTGAAGGCTGTACAAAGATTTCCAAAGGTTCTTAAAGGATTAATTAATTAATACATATTTCTATCTGATCAATGCTCCTAATGAAAATTACTTTATTGAACCCAGCTTGAAAGGGATTGTAAAACTTTGACTTTCCAGGCACCTAAATGAGGCTCCTAATCTTCTACCTGGGCATAATACAAGTTTGGAATCCAACAAAAGAAAACCAATCATATTATCAAGATATTCATAGAATCATAGAATCAGTCAGGGTTGGAAGGGACCACAAGGATCAGCTAGTTCCAACCCCCCCTGCCATGGGCAGGGACACCTCACACTAGATCAGGCTGGCCAGAGCCTCATCCAGCCTGGGCTTAAACACCTCCAGGGATGGGGCCTCAACCACTTCCCTGGACAACCCATTCCAGGGCTTCACCACTCTCATGGTGAAGAACTTCTTCCTCATGTCCAGTCTTCCTAATATTTGCTTTGCTTTGCTTTGCTTTGCTTTGCTTTGCTTTGCTTTGCTTTGCTTTGCTTTGCTTTGCTTTGTTTTGCTTTGCTTTGCTTTGCTTTGCTTTGCTTTGCTTTGCTTTGCTTTGCTTTGCTTTGCTCTAGTTTGGTTTTAAAAAGCAGGTAAATGGCTCACATAAAGTTTGGAGTCTGGCTCTAGAACATTCAGAGAGTAATATAGTGAAATATTTGTAATGGGAGACTATAACCAATGGCACAAGCAAGTTACCAAAGAGGTGGCCACTTCTCAATCTTGTGGGAGCAATCTGTCTCATTTGTCTTAAACATTTAATTCAGAATGGGATCAATCATCTTCTGGAGAAGTCTGTAATACCAGTGAACACAAAGCCCAAAGAAGCCAGAGAGGAGTCTGCATGACTAATTTAGACTAAGTGTCAAATTTTTAAGTAGCCATAGTTAGAGGAAATAGACCTAAGTTATCACAGGACAGGTACCTAAAAATATACTGTAAGTCAAGCAAAAACTATCTTGTCTTGCAGAAGTAAAGAGAGAATCACAGAATCTGAGAATCACAGAATCCAGGAATCACAGAATCCAGGAATCACAGAACCCAGGAATCACAGAATCCAGGAATTACAGAATATATCTGACTGCAGAAGACCTTTAAGTTCATCCAGCCCAACCTTTGACCCAGCACTGAAGGGTCGACACTAAACCATGTCCCCAAGTGCCAGGTCCACAGGCTGCTTGAACACCTCCAGGGATGGTGACTCCACCACTGAACTGGACAGACCATTCCACTGTTTGAGCACCCTTTACAGTGAGGAAATATTTCCTAACATCCAGCCTAAACCAGCTTAATTGCTGCAGTATTTTCCAGTGGGTGTATTATCAGCCAGCCTTTCTCAGGACTGTGAAAACTGTAGATGGGCTCTTATTGTGATGGCAGACAGGAAACTTTTCCTTTTTTCCCTAATTAGTTTTTCAGCTCTGTTCAGATTTGCTTTCATTTTTCTCTCAGACCCTACCACTAACTTTTGTATCTAATCTACCCTATTATTTCATCTCTGTTCTGTCAGAATGCTACCTTGCCAGCCCAATTCAACCCAGGTTCCCCCTTTGGATCAGAAAATCTCTCATTCAGAGGTTTTGCTGTTCTCTCCTGACAAGCTGGCAATCAAAGCTTCCTCTTTGTGAATAACCCTATGCATTAGTTTAAATCTGACAGATCGTTCTGCCAGAGAGCCTTCATCAGCATAATGTGTCTCTTTTCTCTCATCTCAGTCATCTGCTTCCTCTGCATGTCCTATTGCATTCACAAGCCTCATCATGCCGCACTCGAGTATCTTGGCTGTGGACCTCATCTCCTGCAGGGAGAGGAATCACTGTGTCCTAGCTTGCTGCATATCTTAATATGGGTTTGATTTTCAGTAATCAGGACAGAGCTCATGCAAGAAGATTTGTATTTCAGTTTCTTCTAGATGAATAATACTCAGAATAAAAGCAGGGTACACACCCTAAACATT
This sequence comes from Colaptes auratus, assembly GCA_015227895.2. Classification (NCBI taxonomy): domain Eukaryota; kingdom Metazoa; phylum Chordata; class Aves; order Piciformes; family Picidae; genus Colaptes; species Colaptes auratus. The sequence goes on along the minus strand of JAAWVA010000033.1, from coordinate 7,449,948 downwards.
CTTAGGAGTACAGAGTGAAGTCTTGTCTTTTCATTGACCACTCCCTGTGGTTTTCATAGTTTCCAAATATTTTCCCTCATGTCTCAAAGCCTTCTCCCCTTTAGAACATTACAGAATCAACCAGGTTGGAAAAGACCTTTGAGATCATTGAGTCCAACTGTCACCCAACACCATCTAATTAACTAAACCATGGCACCAAGCACCCCATCCAGTCTCTTCCTAAACACTTCCAGTGATGGTGACTCCTCCACCTCCCTGGGCAGCACATTCCAATGGCCAATCTCTCTTTCTGGGAAGAATTTCTTCCTAACATCCAGCCTGAACCTCCCCTGGCACAGCTTGAGACTGTGTCCTCTTGTTCTGTCACAGTTTCCCTGGGAGAAAAGACCAACTCCCACCTGTCTACAACCTCCCTTCAGGTAGTTGTAGACAGCAGTAAGGTCTCCCCTGAGCCTCCTCTTCTCCAGGCTAAGGAACCCAAGCTCCCTCAGCCTCTCATCACAGGGCTGTGCTCCCAACCACTCCCCAGCTTTGTTGCCCTTCTCTGGATACTCTGGATACTTTCATAAGCTACTGCTGCATTCCCTATTTGGACCAGCATCTGTGGAGGGTGCATGATACTTGCTTTTTAAAGGTAGAAATCGTGTCAAGAAACATTTTCTTCTGAGAATATCCATTTTTCCTCCTTATTGAAATCATAGGCTGGCCATACAACTTCATTATAAGAAAACCATATTTGGCTTCCTTAATGACACAACATCTTCTTGCTAGGCCAGTATATTGCCCCCAGGTAATTTACTAAGGAGCAATAACTGCCATCTAGCATTTTGGTGACTCACTGTCATGCTTTAGTGTAAGAAGTCTTACATGAGATGTTGTGTTCTGTCACTTAAACATTTAAATTGGATGAACATATATATATCTTGCACCTTGATTGAGCAGACATGCCATGATTGTTAACTAGCTTGGAGATCTAAGCTCTGCAAGCCTCTTCTAAACACAGTGTAGCTGTGCTCATTCATTCCTCTCTTTTTTTGTTTGTTAGAATAAAAGGAGACTATTACAGCAGAAAGGAACTAATCACCTTCAGACAAACAAAAAGTGTTTCCAACAGATTGCTGGAGGTGGGGAGATTCAGGCTGGACATGAGGAGGAAGTTCTTCACTGTGAGGGTGGTGAAGGCCTGGAATGGGTTGTCCAGGGAGGTGGTTGAGGCCCCGTCCCTGGAGGTGTTTAAGACCAGGCTGGATGAGGCTCTGGCCAGCCTGATCTAGTGTAGACTGTCCCTGCCCATGGCAGGGGGGTTGGAACTAGATGATCCTTGTGGTCCCTTCCAACCCTAACTGAAACTATGAAACTATGAAACTAAGAATTGTTAGGCTTGGAAGGGACCACAAGAATCATCTAGTTCCAAGCCCCCTGCCATGGGCAGGGACATCTCACACTAGAGCAGGTTTCTCACAGCCACATTAATGTTAAGCTCTGTTTCAGAGCTCCAAATACAGATTTTTTTTTCCACTGTCTGTGAACAAGTATTTGTAGAAATTGAAGGAATAGAGTTGCCATTTACCATTGCACTTCTGATGGTCTTACACAGCTTAAGTTTCTGTTTCCAGCTACAAAGGCTATATCAAGACGGCAACAGAAAGGTTTGGTGGTAAAATCAGCCACAACATAGATGACATTTATAGAAGACATCTAACTGCTGAGCCAAATTCACAATGAAGAAGAAGAAAAGGAGCATCAGAAATGGCAGCAGTGCTTCCAATATAAATAGTCCATGAAATGAAACAACATTTAGCCCTTCTTGACAAGGTATTATCAGCACGAAGTCTCAGCTTAGATTTCTTCTCTTGCATAATGAATATATGGTGCAGCACAATTATACAGACTTACCCTGCAGAAAATCTTCATTAATGGGTTTCAAAAGCCCATGTGACAAATTGCCCCATTTGTAGCCTGCATCCATTTGCTTCAATTTAATTTACTTACACTGGTTGCTCAGTTTCTTGGAAGAATTAATAGTCACCAGGGTTCAGGAGTTGTGTACTCTCAACTAGTTACCATTGTGCTGTAGACAGTGTTCAGGTTCCTGTGGTTTGGGGTTTTGTTTCTTTGTTCATTCTTATTTTTCTTTTGTTTTTTCTTCTTTTGTTTCTTTCTCAGGATTGTTGAAATTCTTTCTTTCCACATGCCTGCCCTCAAGGTTGTGAGCTCAGCCCTGCAACCCCTGCTTGCACTATTTCTCCTTCCCTTTTCATTCCTAACAACAGAATGAGCCTTTTGTGGACCTAAGCTTCATTACCACTCAGCTTCATGGAGGTGGGGTACTGTTCAAATCCCATTTTTCTTGTCTGTAAGTGAAACAATCCAGCTGGCTTGTTTGACACAGGCAATGTGCTTCTCTGCCCCTTGTGATTTCCACTCCTCTCAAATGGGCCAACGCTGTATATAAACACCACATAATCCCTTTGATTAGTCCTTCCAGTGAAAAACAGTTATAAGAGGGACTGGGATAGCAGCAACATGCTGCTGCTCTTCAGCCACGGGGCTGGAGTCATGCAGCCCAGAGTCAGATTTGAGAGGGGAATCTCTGGCAGAAAAAGGGCAAACCATACCGGCTGCACAGAGCTCTACACCAGAGCTATGAGCAAGACTCTGCTTGAGCTGATGAGGTGGGAACTTGCCCAGCATAAAACATTGAGGTTGGTCATTTTCTCTGGGAAAAACTGTGGTGCTGCCACGATATTTTGCCCCTGTGAAAATGCCTTATGTGCCATACAGATACCTCAGCTATCCTCAAGGAAAGACAAAAGCTTGGTATTTCTGCATTTTTCTCAGGTGAGAAGCACTGTGACTCTGGGCTAGACTCCATTAACTTCTTTTATGACCATAAGGCCTTCAATAGTCTTAGGGTTTTCTTTATGTGTGTGTGTTTGTTTTCTTCTCAAGTGTTACCATCCCATCTACTTCTGGAAACAGTAGATATATATATATATGTTAAAAGGACCAAGATCTGTGCACATGTCTGGCCAGGAAAAGATGTGAATTGATTAGGAGCCATTTATTGTGCTTTATATCTCTAAACCTTCTAGACAATGCTTGTCAAAAGAAGAAAAATGAGAAAGAAAAGAAGATGTTTACTCCAGTACTAGTTTCTAATGTTAATGGAATGGTATTCTTATTTTACTGGGGGTTTTATTAGTTTGGGTTTGGGTTGTTTTTTTTTCCCCCCTGATCTATCTAGTAGCCATTGCTGGCTGCAGCAGCTACAAAACAGGTCATGTGTAAAGTTGAATGCCCCACCAACCTGTCTTTTAAAGCACAGGCTTTACCTTACTGATTGATTGGTAGCAGTCTTCTAACACAATGATAATAATTTGAGACCTCAAGAAGAAGGCTGGCTAGCTTCTAAACGGTAAGAAGTGATGCACTTGGTAATTCCAAAGTCAGGAGACAATAGCTGGCTGATGCCTTTTCCTTTCTAATCAACTTCCTGTGGCAGGTAGTATAAAAGATTCATTGGTTAGAACCAGAAATAGCCAGAGCCAGTCTGAATTATGGACACTGATCCAAATATTTCATGTTAACACTAATGCTATGATTTACCACGATTCAGTGCTCAGAGAAATAAATGATCATTGCTAATAAGTAGACCACTGAGAACACACAAAGAAAAGCTGTAGCTAGCAAAGATGAGACTAAAGCAGCATAGGAAGTCAGAGACATGCTTCTGCTGTAGGAAGTACAAACATCCCTAATGTGACTAAGAGCAGCACTGAGATCTATCTGGGTGACTCCGCTATATGGCAAGGAGTTACCAAGTTACTAGTGAGGGGCATCTTTTTGTTTCTTTGTCAGTTAGCAGCCAGTTGAGCTGTCAGTTCATACTGACCAGCTCAGAAGAAAAAGATAAGAAAAAAAAATAATTATTATCATTTTATTTTAAACAGAGAGGAAAGGGAGAAAAGAGATTTGTTATGAAATGAGGTTTTGTCTTAGATTTTTTCATCTTGTCCTCAAAGCTCAAATAAAGTAGCTGTTAAGAAAGATTTTGCTGCATGTAGAAGTTCATTAGGATTTACTTTCTGTAACTAGCTTTTCTAGCTGTAATTCTAGGTGTTTCAGTAAGAGGATCTTCTTTCTTTTTCTTATACCATATTAATTTCTTACTACCTTAAGTAGCTCTTAACTCTGGAATTTCTTCTGCTATTTTTTCCTTATCCGACTGGAAGCACGTGAAATTCTGGCAACAAGACCAAGACCAAGGTTTCCTTGCTGTCCAGATGTGATCAGAGCTGAAACATTCACATTTTACCAGTGTGCAAGCATACACAAACAGGCCTGCAGTAAAGCACCATATAAGTTTGGAACCAGTGCAATAAAAGTTAGTTCAGAGCTCATCGTTACATGGGATTTCACAGAGTGATCATTTAACATACTAAATTACCACTCTGCTCCTCATAGAACATGACACTTGTGACCACACAGTAAAATACTTTATGGCCTGTTGTTCAGAGTCATAATTCCACTTTGCTGCAGGAGGAAGCTACAAGTCATTCCACTCTAGCTGCCATTAGGGGATGCATTGCCTTCCCAGCTTATGCACTGCCATTAAAAAAAACACCCGACAGCCTCTCATCTGCAGATGGCAGAAGCCTCTAAAGCTGTTGAACTGGCACTCAGTCAGTTGGCTTTTGATCTAGTTGTTCAGCTATAAGAGCCTATTTAAGCAGAAAAGAAAATAGGCTGTTCATGTGCAGTTAGTCTAAAACTCTCTTCCGACAGGGCTTTGTGTCTTTCTCTGTTCCTTCAGCTGCCTTTAATTAATGCTTTGAAGACACTGTGCATTTTTGGGTTAGGTGCAAGAATAAGTTTTCCTACCTCAGCTCCATATTAAACATCCTGATTGTGAGCAGCAGCCCTGTTTCTTCCCCAGTGGGCTCCACAGAATAACCTATTAATGCATTTCTTTAAATACATCCAGGTTTTCATCTTTTAGCAAAGAATCTATTTGCAATCCCAATCTATTTTCGGTTCTTTGGAGAGCCAGAGCTTTGTGCAGACTAAATGTATAGACAAATAAAAAGCTATTTCACAGCTTTGTGCATAGTAGCCATTAAACTTCCAGGGTTAAGGGAAAGCCCAGCAGCATGATGCCTATAATTTGCAGGGAGCTTTTGTGATCCTTCAGGATGAATCCTTAGGTAATAAATAGCTTCATTACTACTTTTGTATCAGCTGTCCAGTGGATGCAGTGCAAAGCAGCAGTTAGCACAGTGCTCCTCGGTGGTGGGGAAAAGAAACTCCCTGGGCAGGAAAATGGAAGCAGGGCAGGATTCCCAGCTGGTGCAGAGAGGAAAAGAGGCACTTTGCATTGCTAAGGGAGAATGTGTTAAAAGAAAGAGAGCAGCCTCCAACAGCAAGACACACAGGTAAAAATTGTAGAGGTGCACAAAAGGCAGGTGAAGGTGGCAGTGCTGAGGTGGGGGGAGAAGAGGTACACTGCTTCTTGTGATGCTGTCACACTGCCTGCTCTGCTCGTTGCTGTGGCATCTTCTGTTTAAATAAGATAAAGCAAGCAAACCTTTCAGTACTTAGAAGAGATGATAAGAATGGTGAGGACAGAATTGTTAACAAGGCCTGCTGCTAAATAAGGGAGATTCAGAATAGATAGAAGGAAAACAATGAGGGTGGTGAGACACTGGCCCAGAATGCCCACAGATGTGGTAGATGTCCCATCCCTGAAAACATTTCAGGTCAGGTTGGACAGGGCTCTGAGCAACCTGATCTAACTGAATCTGTCCCTGCTCACTGCAAGGGGTTGGACTAGGTGACCTTTAAAGATCCCTTCCAACCTAAAACATTCTACGAATGGTACCACAAGAGCTGTAATTGCATTCAAAATCCTGAAGGGGAGAAATCACCAGAGAAGTCAAAAGCTGTCAGGAGCAAGGAGTCCCTTGGTTCAGGAGCAGTGGGAACACCCCTTGAATCACGGTCTGATCAAACAGTTGCCTGTGTTGTTCTAAGAAAATCTGTGCAGGGTTTACATTGTTGAAGGAAAACGAAGTGATCTATGGTTTAATAAAAATCCAACATAAACACTTCTCTTGCTGTTAAAACTACTGCAATCCAAACACTTGCACTCAGCCCTGAGTTGTTTAAAATATTTATAAAGTATTTATAGAGATCAATGAGAAGAACTCAAAATGTTATCTGTTACCAAAACTGTCTGGAGTATAAATATTTGTAAGTGTTTTACATGTCAATATCCTGGAAGGTATTTACCTTTCATGTGCAATCTTATCTCAAACTGACTGTCAAACATGAAGGCATCCTTCAAAAGGTAGAAGACAGGGTTTAGCATTCCAATCACAAAGCAGTGTTGCAGTCACACAGCAGATGACAACCCTATGTTGCACTTCATCATGCTCCAGTAAAGTCAAAACTGATTCAGGAAGAACTGAATAGATTGATGTATGCACAGAGCTTAGCAGCTAGCTGACTCATGGCTGGGGTATGGACAAGGGTGGAAGCAGAGAAGAGCCATGCTTTCTGGTGGACTCCAGAGAAAGTGTGTTAACCCCTTCATTTCACCTCCAGCTCATCTAATTTGTTTCAGTAAGGATAAATGGAGCTTGGGAAAGCAAGAATTCCCTCATCAAAATTGCCTGCTATAGAATCTAAAGATGTGTTTGGTGAATTTGCTGACAACTTTATTTCCTCATATTTGTAGCAGAGATTCTCCTGAAAAGGATTCCCTCAGAGGGGGTGCACCACAGTTTGGCAGCTTCTAGAACAAAGAGGGACTAAGTTTGTCTCATGGTGGGTCTCAGGATCTTAGTTTTCCATTTAACAAGATCAGAGATGTGGACACAGCATGCTGAGGCTTTCTTTCATTGCAAATGTCTAGGCTTCTTTCTCTCAGCTTTGGCATGGTCTTGTTTTCTTTAGCCATGAATAACTTGGAAGCTGTGCCTTGCCACTCTCTTTCATGCCAATCAAGTGTATTAGTATTTACCTTCCATTTAAAATTCTATTACCTTTGAGTACACTGTTGTTGCTGAGCTCACAGAAATGTTTTAAAAGCTCTTCAACTTTTTTCTCCTTGCTGCTGTGAAAGTGACTTAGCTGATCAGTTTGTCTTCAACAGGCCCATGTCCACAAATTTCTATTTTAAACCATTGACAAAACCTTATCCTCTTACCCTCTCAGACCATACACTGTTCAAAAAGTCTTCTTTTTCCTCTGCAAATTCAGTGCATCCAGCCTTGTTAAAGAAAAGGCTCTCCCCTGGACTGATACCAGTAAAAGACTGGTTTCAAATTCTCTCTCTTGCATGGCACATCATGGTCTCCTGTTAGACTTCTCCCATTCTCAAAGCCCTCCTTTCTGCAAGGTATGTTCAAAAAGGAAGCATCCTGCTAATTGCTCACAGTTCAGTAAGCAGAGTCATCTTTGCTACAGCAAAGGTGATCAGATTCATGCACTGCACATGTTATCCTAAATTTCCACTTTCATTCTATTCACCAATACCCTTTGGAAGAGCACTGTTGTATAAGGATATAAAGAAGGGGGGGGGACCTAAACAAAGCAGGCAAAAAAATAAATACATAAAATAATCAAGACAAAATACATTTTATTCCCTCAAAGTGCAGCTGCCTTTACAAAGTGTAGACTGCTGTGCAAGCTGAATGTATTTGCTCCAGATGCAGTGCTCCAGTGAAGTCCAGTAACATAGTACTCCACCTTAAATAATTGAACATTAAAGCCTACTTTTTATAGGAAATAATAATTACTTATACTCTAGCTACCCATAAATACCACCTAAAAAGCTGTAGTTGATTTTGTCTCTCTGAGAGAAAGAACTGCCAACAGAAGAATATTTTTAGTTTTGAAATATTGTCTTCCTTTCAATGCATTATTTTTCTTCTCCTGTTCCATCTGTAAGTATTAGAGAAATGAGCACAGCCAGAGGGATATGAAAAAGCAGTTATAATGAAACCCCAAACCGCTTCTAAAATGCACTTCTCTTCAGTATTGCTTAAGCAGAATACACATTGGGGTAACATAAAAGGTTTATTAGCTTTTGGAAAGATGTACATAATTCACTCATGGCTTCATCACTTCAAAGGAAGCAAACAAATAAATCACAGAATCACTGAATGTTAGGGGTTGGAAGGGACCTCAAAAGATCATCCTGTCCAAAACTCCTGCCAGTGCAGGATCACCTAGGAGAGGCCACACAGGAACACACAGGTGGGTTTTGAATATCTCCAGAGAAGGAGACTCTACAACCCCCCTGGGCAGTCTGTTCCAGTGTTCTGTCACTCTCACAGTGAATGTTTTTTTTTTTCCTCATGGTTACATGGAACTTCTTCCTGTGCCTCAGGATATGGATTGCCTGAAAGTTCTGCATTGCTCATTTCAAGGAGCCCTTCCCTTTCTTGTCACCGAGGATCTTTGCATGGGAATTCGACCTATCCCAGAAGTCTTTATATAGGCCATCAAGTGCTTCATAAAGCAGTAGGCAAACATGAGAAAGTAATCAAGTAAAAGTCTAATCAAACAGGTTGATCTTAAGCAAGTATTTCACATGGCCTTGGGGACTGAGGACTCAAGCAGTCCATGTGTATTTGAGAGGTGTGGATGGCAAGGGGAATTAATAAGCATGAGGTATGAACACATTCCTTTCTAAAATATAGTTATACTTTGGAACAGAAGAATCAGATTAAAAAAAAAAGGCAAAAAACACCCTAGAGACCCTTCAATGAGATTTGAACTGACAGGGGAAAAAAAAAAAAGGGGGGGGGGGGGGGGAAGGGGAAAGGTAGTCAGAAAGTAACATTTTACCTTTTGGATCTGTTGGAAGAGGTTGGAAGAGACCTTCAAGACCATTGCGTCCAACCTATCACCCAACACCACCTAATCAACTAAACTGTGCAACCAACCACCCTATCAAGTCTCTTCCTGAACATCTCCAAGGATGGTGACTCCACCACCTGCCCAGGCAGCCCATTCCAATGGGCAATCACTCTCTCTGTGTAGAATTTCTTCCTAACCTCCAGCCTAAACTTCCCCTGGCGCAGCTTGAGACTGTGTCCTCTTGTTCTGGTGCTGGTTGCCTGGGAGAAGAGACCAACCCCCACCTGGCTACAACCTCCCTTCAGGTAGTTGTAGAGAGCAATAAGGTCTCCCCTGAGCCTCCTCTTCTCCAAGCTAAGCAACCCCAAGCAGCAACTACTACCAGTATGCAGACTGTCAAGCTGAAACAAAGCAAGCCTCACAAGCTGTCCAATACATCAAAAACTGCACAGAACTTAAGACAGTTTTCAAACTGTGCTATGAGAAAATGAGAGGCAGGAAAAAATTTAGCCTTATTCTCTGCAGATGACTTTAGAATGCTTCTATCTGCTTTGCCTGGAAGCTGTGTCTCATAGGAAAATCTGTGCACTCCCAGAATGCTGTGTACAGGAATGAGATTCCAAGTTCTCCCCTGTTTAAATATAACCCTTCATTGTGCCTCTGCCACTGGTGAGAAATCAAATGAAGCTGAACATTCAACAAACTCAGAGAGAGGATGTTAATGTTTGAAAGCACAGCTATAATATTTGAAACAGTGGAGTGAAGACTTTTTTCTCCTTGTCTTTTTGACCTTGGAACAGTCATCTCTCTCAGCTGCATTTCAGCTCTTCTGCTGGAAAATTGCAATACAAACACAAGCAAGAAAGTTTAAGGCAACAAATCTCTCCGCAGTTTGTTTTTAGGGTAAGCAGCTGATCTGGGGAAACTCATGTGAAGAGAGCTGTCTTGCAGCTTCCAAATCAGGTTTGCCAGCTTGTAGCAGACAATAACTATTATTAGCTGTTGCAGCAGGCAAGATATAAATGTCTTTTTTTTTTTCCCTGAAAGGTGAAGTTAAAGTTTTCAGTTTCACTAGAGAAGATCCCTGTCACAGTTTAAAACAGTGCTATATGTGGAAGCTGCCACTGTGCCGTCTGTCACAGCAAGTGATATTTTGGGGTCATGTTGTAACCCAGCTGACGACTAGCTCACAACCTTGACCAAAATATTTCCTGTGAATTAAAGTTACATATGCACTTGGGGCCTAAATTCAGCTTATTTACAGGTAGGTCATCACCTCTGGAAGAGCGCTAAGGGAATTAGGAAAGGCAGGGAAATATTGAATAGAGTAGGAACGCTTTGGGGATCTAAATCTGAACATGCTTGAGTTCTACTGATAGCTGGGGTCATTTACCTACCATTCTTGCAGTCAAAGGAAATCAGATGGACACACTCTTTTGTCCAATATTTTTAGCCCACCTTGCAGAGAGATGTGATTTTTCCTGACCTGGTGTAAATCTCTCCAGTTATACATCCTTTAAGTGCTGAAAATTTTAACTCTTGGCAGTAATTCAGCCTGGATCATACTTAGATACATTATATGTATGGTTTTGCCAAAATGTGCCATTTCTACAAATGTGATAGGTAGCTTTGATATCCTGGGTTCCTGTGTGAAGGTGAAGGAGACAAATCCTATCCCTCCTGCAGCCTGGGGAAGCAGTTTGCTGCAGTTTAAAAAGCATTACCCAGAAGCTGGTGAGAAGACTCCAAAAAGGTCAGCCCAAAACTGAAGAAAGCTAGCAAGACAGACTAGAGAAACAAATCATTTCTTTCTTTGTTCTCCTGCACCATGTGCAGCTGATGTGCAATAACTGCAGAGAGATTGTTTTGTGATACAGTTTTCTACAGTGTATTTTTTGCAGCCTTAAATAAGTAGCATTAAATTATCTGAAAGGTGGCTGATCACCAAAAAACTCCATTGTTGTTCTTATGGGAGCTGCAGGGCAGCTCCTAAACTCATGTGAGATCTCTTAATGCCCAGTGGGAGGATAGGGGCACGATGACTCTAAATTCAAGTCTGAAGGTGAAGGAATGGATGTCTTCACCTGAAAGAAACTCAGATTTGCATATCTGAGGCCTCAGTAGTACACCTATTGGGAACTTGTGAGGGGTGAAGCTGTAGTAAATGACTGTTGCAGGAACTGTGGAGGTGGCTAAAATACATTAAAAACCCATTTATAAAGGACACTATTGACCACTAAGCCTTGGAATGAAGCTTAATTTCAAAGTAGATGCACCATAGTCCTCTTGTGGACTAAGGATGACACAGGCTTAGGAATACACAGTGGCAAACAAATACTTTGAGCATGAAGTTCTACTCTTCAGTGCTTATATATCAAAGTCTATTTCCATGGTTATTTCAACAGCACAGCTGAAAATAACTCTGAATCTCAAAGCTATAATATCACTCTAACAAAAGAGAGTATTTTACCTGTGTGAAAAAGTGAGGGAAGAGAATTAAAAAAACCTATCCACAATTTTAAGAGTGACTGTTGCCTAGCAACTCTGTTGAGGCTGATGGCATTTTGCTGAGAAGCCAGCCAGCAGGCAGCTGGCCAGTGGTGGGCACAAGGGACTTCTCCCCACACTCCCACAGCACCTTTCAGAAAAGTCCTTGACTCCAAGAGCACCATTCAGAAGTCCAGTGGAGCATTTTTATTCTATTCTTCATAAGTTACACTTTGTTGCTGTCTGAACCTTGGGAGATTTGGCTTTCCATGCCATTCTGAGGCTGCACAACAGACTCACTCAAATGGTATTGATCCAGTATGAGTTTTCTCTTCTGGCTTCTTCTATGGTGCTATACTGAAGTTGCTACTGAGCATGTAACCAAACCCCTCCCAAAAGTACAGCTGAGGTGAAATGAATAAACATTTCAGACTGCAATCAACCAAGTTCAAAATCCAGACAGTCCTGTTCCTAACATCAACCCAAACCCACACCCCCAAAATCATCACACCACAGCAGCTGTCCACCCACTATCCCATGTATTAGATCCATCTTCTTCAGAATCCCAAACAGAGTTTCTCTGTGAGTGTGGCTTAGGAAATCCCACCCCTGGTTAGGTGGTGTAGCAAGCCACATGTAATGTCCTTGCTTTGCAACGCTGTAAAGGACAAGGATAAAGGAGGGGCAGTGGATTCTCCGCCCAGGAATATACCGCTTATCCCTGAAAGTTTGGCAATGCACTTCAGGGATTTCTCTGGGGAAGGCATGGGCAAGAGTGACTCTTTGCAAGCTTATTTGTCATTTTGACAAGATGCTCAAATTTAACTGGATTTTGAGAGTGGGAGTGAGGGGGAGGATTTTGACAAGCCTTGAGATTCTTTCTCTTCCCCCTTTTTCTCCGAGCTACTGTAGAAATAGATGAGGAAAATTTAGATTGAGATTTTGACAGAAGGAATAAAAACCACACAAACCACAAAACGCACACTGCAAACACAAACCCCACATCCTAAAAAAAGAAAAGACAGAAAAGCAACACAAAGACAAAACAAAACCCCAACCCAAACCCAAAAAAGCAAGCCACCACACAAACAAATGCCTCAAAACCCCACAGTCAGTTTCCCAGCACTGTTTCAGAGAGCTCTTGAATATCTCCAAAGATGGAGGCTCTACAGCCTCCCTGGGAAACCTGTGCCAGTGCTGGCACTGGGCACCCCTGAAAAGAGCCTGGCTGCATCTTTACACCCTCAGGTGTACACAGATATTTATATAGATTGATGAGATTCCCCATAGCCTTCTTTCTTTCAGCTTTCTCAGTCTTTCCTCATATAGAATAGAATAGAATAGAATAGAATAGAATAGAATAGAATAGAATAGAATAGAATTAACCAGGTTGGAAAAGACCTTTGAGATCATTGACTGCAACCTGTCATTCCATTCCATTCCATTCCATTCCATTCCATTCCATTCCATTCCATTCCATTCCATTCCATTCCATTCCATTCCATTCCATTCCATTCCATGCTATGCTATGTCTATTCTATTCTATTCTATTCTATTCTATTCTATTCTATTCTATTCTATGCTATGCTATTCTATTCTATTCTATGCTATTCTATTCTATTCTATGCTATTCTATTCTATTTAAACCTTAGTAGCCTGTTTTGATGGCTTATCTGTAAGTTGAACACACCAAGGGTGCTGCTGGATCCGTTTTGCAGTTCCCACCATTCTATATTTAAATCAGGCTCACAGAGCAGACTACAATGATGCCCATGTCCCTACTGAAGGCAGTATTAACACAGTAGCTTCTAGGTGTAATTTTTTTCCCAAATTAAGTCAGCTTCAGTTGAAATCATTCTCAGGCTTTTGGCTCAATGCAGATATTTAACAATATTTAACAGGCAGGTGACTGAATTCCACTGAAACCAATTTGGGGAGGTTTTTTATTGCTACAATGTAATCTAAACTACACTGCCAGTTTATGACAGTGGAATTATCTGCAGTTTGGAGGAGAGACAAATTTCACCATGTAACTGATAGGAACAAGATCAAAGAATAATCAGGTGTTCAAGAGCCTTTTCCTCACTCAGCTGAAATATGAAGCATTCTCATAGATCTGTCCTAGCAGCAATACACCTGCTCCTCAGACAGGCTGATGCTTACGCTGCCATTAGCTGTGCTACAGTTCTAATTACACACTGAGTATATTTGTAACAAAGCCTTTTCTTTCTTTCTACTGATCTGCAGTTATCACTCACTGGGTAGTCAACAGAAATGCTGCTCGCAGCAGGAAGCAAAAGTATTAAAGCCTTTTATTTATGTATTTATCTATCTATTCATTTATTTATTTGTTTTCTTCCCTCATGACACCTGGCTTAGTCCCTCTCCTGTGGAGATCTTTTTCTTCTTTCAATTTGAATCTGGGCTGTATTTACTCCTTTCCACTTCCATCTCACAGGAGCTGATTCCCTAGTCTGTTTCCAGTTCAGTCACTTCACCAAGTGTCAGTGTTGCCCTTTCACTCCAATGTGCCCTCAGTTTTACCCACTCCTGTTCTGTAGTCCATCTCTCATTTAATTTCATTCCATTTTACTACTTTTCCACTCCCAGGTGGAGGGCTCAGTTGCTTGCATTCTGACTCCAGTGGAAGGAAATTAATTTCTCTCCTTTTCTTGCTCAGTCTCAACTACTTGAGAGTAAACTGAAGTGAGTAAGATTTGAAATTTAAAAGCAATACATTATTCATTCTCAATGAAGTAGAATGGGAAAAGGAAATTAATATTGTGGGCTGAACTGGTAGAAGGAAATAGTCCTGGTGAACCATATCAGGAAGTTCACAATGTGCAGGGAAATAAAGGGGCATCAGATGAGATCATTTGAACAGTTAAGGATGAACTGATTGTACACTGCTAGTCCAAAAGGGAAGGGCAAAGGTGCAGGGATAGAAGATGAGGGAGAATTAGCTGACACCAGAATATGGAAGATGGTGGTCCCTGTTCCAGACTGGTAATAAAAGAATGCTTTAAAAGTAAATAAGAGGAATCATTTCATATATGATGAATTTTAACTTGCCAGATAATTTCTCTAATTTTGGTACATTTTTGTGTGTGTGCAGTGTTTTATAGGAGCTCTGTGTGAACTAAGCCAACATTATCCCTACCCTGGAAATAGTAAATATTAATGAGAACATGCCAGGTCATACATAAGTAAGTATTGTTTTGTTGGTTCTTCTAGCTAATCTTTCTAAGCTCTTTATTTCCTTCTTGCCAAGAACTAGAAATCACTTCAGAGTTTGATTCTCAGACAATGACTGTTGCTTACTTATTTACTTTTTCCCAGTGCCTGGGAGGTGGAAGGACTGACTGAAGGTTTTTATTGTTCAGTTAGACCTTTGGACATGAGAAAAGCAGGATTCTGCATGCATGATGATAACATGTCAAGCAGTGACTGTCAGTGGAAGGAAGAAGTAAAGGCAGCCCAAGCTTAGGTGATCACCCCTATGACAGAAGAGTGCACAGAGAGGGATCAAACATCTTGTTGATGTCCCTGTGGAATGAAGGCGGAGAAATGTTCTTGACAGTGGCAACCATGGGATTTCTTTCTTTGTCAGTGAAAGGAAAGCACAACTGACAGTCTCAGCCTGGAGTACAGCAGCAGGAATGGAAATAGCACTGCAGGGTAAATGAGCCATGGGAGGAAGTGCAGCCCACAGAGTGGAAAGGTAATTTTTAGAGCTTTAATTTAAAACAAAATATTACTGCAAGTGCCCTTTAAAATAGTAATTTAAACCACTCAGATGAGGGCTGTGTGCTAGCTCAGAGGAAGAGTGGAAGAGATGCTGTATACCCACCCTGTTTTCAGAATATTTATTAGATTAACACATTTTGACTAAGATCTCTTTGGAAAGGAAGGAGATAATAGGGTTTTCATCAGTCCAGGGATGAGATTCTCCAAATATGGGCACGAGAAAATGGATCTTGTTTTGTTGAATAAAATTAAGAAATGGACTTAAGGGATAAGCTCCACCTATAAAATTACTGATTTCCCTCTTAAGGGCCTATCTTGTGACTTAAAGAATCTATTCCTTGAGGTCCCTTCCAACCCTAACAATTCTATGATTCTATTCTTCCTCCCCCAAGTTGTTTTTTTTTTTCTTTTCTTTTTTTTTTTCTTTCCACTTTTTGCTTCCTGCTCATTAACTTTGAACATGAGAGGATGTGGTCCCAGACTGGCGCTGGAAGGCAGCAACGCAGTGTTTACAGACACAGTGATGTATTACCTTAATTCTACTCATCAGAGTATAAACTGATGCTAAAACAGATGGATACTAAAAACCAGCCAAAACTAGATAATGAACATTCTGTAAGCAGCGTGAGAACCAACATAAATCCATGTTTTCTGTCTAAAATAATCCTTCTCTATTGATCCTCTAACCTAATTTTCTCTGACTAAGCTTCAATTTCCGAACGCAGCAAAGCACAACTTTCTTTGGTGTTATTAGGTCTTGTTCAGGCCTTCACAGATTCAAGCATTTAGTTTACCCCCTAAATATCTATTTTAACTTCCTAGGCTTTTGGACACCAGCTTCAATCTAGACTGCAGGCAAATTGTGTGAGGTGTGCTTTGCTGTGTGTTGTATAGAGATATGACTTGGAGATGGCAGAGAAAATGAAACACCATTTGTCTCCTTAATATAAAGTCCCCAAACTTGTGTGCTCAAGTGCTGTACTTGCAAATTGATTCTAGAGTTGGATGGCTGCTTACAAGTGGAATGGAATGGAATGGAATGGAATGGAATGGAATGGAATGGAATGGAATGGAATGGAATGGAGGAGAAGAGAAGAGAAGAGAAGAGAAAGAGAAGAGAAGAGAAAGAGAAGAGAAGAGAAGAGGAAGAGAAGAGAAGAGAAGAGAAGAGAAGAGAAGAGAAGAGAAGGAGAAGAGAAGAGAAGAGAAGAGAAGAGAAGAGAAGAGAAGAGAAGAGAAGAGAAGAGAAGAAGAGAAGAAGAGGAGTAGAATAGAATAGAATAGAATAGAATAGAATAGAATAGGAATAGAATAGAATAGAATAGAATAGGCATAGCATATAATAGAATAGAATAGAATAGGAATAGAATAGAATAGAATAGAATAGAATAGAATAGAATAGAACAGAACAGAACAGAATAGGAGTAGACCACAATACAAGCTTTTATGCAGAATTTGTTCTCATTTTGTAATGCTATAAGTAACTCACCTATTTATACCAGACAAGTGTGGAGATTAAAGCTTTAATACGCCACAGAAAAGGTCTTTTGTCAACAAGGGGTACATTGAAGCATTTGATGCTGTAGGAATTCATGCAATCCTAAAGATAAGAGGTTAGTTTGCACTGCACTCCTGCCACTGGGTCATGTACCCATGCTGAGACACAGAACATGGCCCATGGTGTGCTCAAAGGAGGCAGAGGACATGGAACAGTTGGAGTGCTGCACAGCAGCAGGAAGAAGAAAGGAAGGAGGAAAATGAGAAGTATATGGAGAGCTCAGTCATTTCTAGCTGGGAAAAAAAAACACACAAAACAATGATCAGAGTAAGACTTAAAATTTAGGTGTTTGGAAGGGAGCTAAATAGGTGTTAGGAGTAGGTTGGAAGAGAATCACCAGTAATAGCACTCTGAAACTGACCATCAGACCACTCTCTTTAGTGCTTTCATAAATGATGCTGGCACAGAAAAATTGTTGTTGACATACTAAAGTGGTAATGTCAGAACCCAGCAGATTTAGGGTACTAAATGGAAAGTGCAACACAACAGTGAGGACTGGAATGATAGGAAGCAGTGCAGCTAAGTGGGAAGTCTATCAGCTGAAAATGATGGTGAAACAAAAGGATCTGCAAGTTATTTTCAGGAAGTCTGCAAGCCAGGAGGTTGGAGCAAGGTGGGTGTTGATCTCTTCTCCCTAGTAACAAGTGACAGGATGAGAGGAAATGGCTTCAAGTTGCACCAGGGGAGGTTTAGGTTGGATATAAGAAGCAACTTCACTGAAAGGGTTCTCAAGCCCAGGAACAGTCTTCCCAGGCAGGTGGTTGAATTGCCATCCCTGGAGGAGGTTCAGAGAGGCAGAGATGTGGTGCTGTGGGACCTGGTTTATATTTAATAATTGTATTAAATGTATATATACACACACACATTCTATGAAATTATATATCATTTTTATATATGTGTGTGTATATAAATATTTAATATTTATATTGTAGGTCCCTGGTTTAAGGGGGCCTACAAGAAAGCTGGTGAGGGGCTTCTTAGGATGTTGGGTAGTGACAGGACTAGGGGGAAAGGAGCAAAAATAGAAGTGGGTAGATTCAGATTGGATGTTAGGAAAATGTTCTTCCCCATGAGGGTGGAGAAACACTGGAACAGGATGCCCAGTGAGGTGGTGGAAGCCTCATCCCTGGAGGTTTTTAAGGTCAGGATGGATGTGGCTCTGGGCAACCTGATCTAGCGTGAGTTGTCCCTGCCCACGGCAGTGGGGTTGGAATTGGGTGATCTTTGAGGTCCCTTTCAAGCCTGACAGTTCTGTGATTCTGTGATTTGTGAACTATAAGCACGTAAAGACACTTAATAAGAACAAAAAGGACATTTCTAAGACTGACTCTAGCGTAAAATGTGCTGTATTTGGAGTCTGACAGTAGCATCACATGTTAAAGATAACCCTGCCCTTATGAAGATATTTCATGAAGAGAGCTGTGAATGAGCTATCTTTTTCTCACTTCTTAAGTGAAGCAAAAACATTATGACAGCCAAATAACAATATTTAATACATGATGGCCAAGCTGCTAGGATGGAAAGCTTGTGAAAATATAATGTACAACTTTCTACAATGAACTATAAATAAGGTTATGTCAAAGCAATATTTAAACCTATTAACAGCTGTATAAAACTGCAGTCATGCTTGTAGCATCTTTTAAATGCATATTATTACATCTCTAAGGCAAATGGACAATAGGGATCCATAGGATGACAGGGATATTACAGGCTTTGGAAGTCAAGAAATTATCAGGCTTCAAGCTGCCATGAAAAGGAAATAAAAATGCAAGACTACTTTAGTCACCAAGTTGACCTGTCTCTAATTTCCATATTAGACATGAGGGTAAATTTCAAGTTCCTCTTTCTTGCTCATTCTAAAACTAGAATTTCTCTCATTTCCAGCTTCCATGATAAAAAATATGCTTGCCAAGGCAGAATTTCCACATTTCCTACTTTATATAACACTGCACTTTCCCAGCGTCAAGCCAGGACAGGCAAGTTCGGACTGACCATCTGCATAGTTCCTCACTAGGAATCTGGGATCTCCTCCTTTTGAGTGCATGTGAAATGGACAAGAGTGCAGCTGCCTGCCCTCCAGAGTGGTTGAACATTATGGTTTAGGAAACCACATAGCTGGGCAAACATAAGGTTGCATCTAAGCCCGTGTGCTCTGCTCATCATTACCACTCATATTAGTTGAGGTTAGGCAGCCTTCAAACCAGGTTGTGCAATGAGAAGACAGGAGGTAATCTCAGGGCTGTGTGCATCCAACTGTGATCAATTATATTGACTAGCAGCCCTGCTATAGTCTAATCTCTAGCACTACATTTAAACTGCTGGAGCTGAAAACACTTCCTAACTTGTGGATCTGGATATAAACCCTTATGAAATGAAGTGAATGACCACTCTCCATCTATCATTGTCTTTCTCTGATTTCCCTTAAATAGAAATCTGGGTATGCAAAGACTGTGTCAAAAGGTCCCTGCCACATCCCTAGCCCCCTGCCCTATTTAGACCATGGACAGAAAGTCTGATGCAGGGTGCTCACAGGATTCCCTCAGTGTTATACACAGAGGATGCTAACTTTGGGCTCTGTGAAAACTACAAAGTAATTTCTCAACTTGGACTTCTACCTGCAATCAATCATGCTCAAAAGTATGGGTATTTTTTTACTCACATGAAGCAGTCAATGACACACAGAACTGAAACTCCTCTCAAACATGTTACACAGGAATTTCCTGTGTAGTCCTATGCAGGTTATCACTCAGTCCAAGTGACTAAAGCAAATGCACTCCTGCAGCTCAGTGTTGCAGGCCACTCATGGTCCAGCATCTTTATTCCAGTCACAGATGAAGGTTGACTTGAGCCAGTTAAGTCCACTGTGGTTCAGCAGCTTTATTTCACAACTAGTGTTCAAATTCTGCCATGTCTGCTACAGCACCAATAGAGCACACTGAGAACTGGGGTGGCATTAATGTCAGTGGAAACATCTGTCTGCTTCAGATGGCTGACTGAAAGATTTTGTCTGAGCATGAGATCAAGCCTCAGTGTTGACAAAAGGAATGAAGAAAGCATGCAGGAGGTCTCTTACAGAACGAATGCCTACAGAATGTAACCACAGCTGCCAACTTTGGCTTATTGGTGCTTGATGTGTCAGATACGCAGATTATGAAACAGCTGAGGAATTCTTGTCCCTTTAACAGAGAAATAAAAAGGGAGAAAATGCTAAAAATAGGTCACACACACACAAAGCATATCTCACATCCTTTGGACAATCAAATCAATTACAGATGTGCTACCCTTCAAACAAAACCACACCATTGAATCATCTACAGTCACTTATGCCAAGTCTGAGTGTGTGATTTTCAAGGCAGATATGCTCACTGATGATTCACATTTTCACATTCCTGAACATAACTGAGACCTGGCTTAATCTTTTTGACAACAAGCCTTGGTTTCTGCATAGACTTCCCAAAGCAAAGAGCTGGCTTGTGCAAGGGAGTAAAGCAGTTTTGTGTTGAGTATTATTCTTCTTCAGGCAGTTATTTTGACTTATCCTGGAAAAGTTTATCGATTTTTTTGCTTGCCTCAAGAACAAGCTCTGTGAAAGAGTAGGAACTAAATCTGTATAATGTTTATGTAAGGCAAACAATAAACAAAACTCCTATTTGTGACAAACAATAACTGCAGCTGCAAGAAGTGCTTGTGCAGGCGCTTGCTACTCAAAGAGCTATGTCTGCAAGAGGGATATTTGGCACCATGAGCCAAACATGAAACAGACCAGGGACAGCAGCAGCACTCACCTCAGATCCCACAAATTCTGTATAGAATAGAGTAGAATAAACCAGGTTGGAAGAGACCTTCAAGATCATTGTGTCCAACCTATCATCCAACACCACCTAATCAACTAAACCATGCAACCAAGCACCCTAAGAAGTCTCCTCCTGAACACCTCCAGTGACGGCGATGATGATGATTGTATGATTACAGAGGGATTTGTTTCAGAGCATATTTTGATTGTGATTTAAAATGGTAACACAGGTGTGAATTTTAACAACTGCATAGAACCATAGAATTGTTAGGGTTGGAAGGGACCTCAAGGATCATCTAGTTCCAACCCCCCTGCCCTGCCCTCACACTAGATCAGGCTGCTCAGAGCCACAATCCAGCCTGGCCTTGACGTAAAGAATGTTGAAGTGTTAACTTCTTAATGTTTTAACTGATAATAAATAAGAGCAGTAAAATGAACTGTTAAGTAATCAGCAGGTTAAATTATATCTGCAAATAGCAGCCAGAGATGTATGGATTATGTTAAGAACCCTACTTATGAAGTGCAGAAAGTAGCACACCTACTAGTGAGCGTTTATTTTCAATAGAAGGTCTTTAATTAGCTCATTAACATTTACATTTGGGGCTGAAATATAAGAGGTGATTGACATGGAACGCAGGAATTGCACAATTCAGAAAGTCTTTTGTCACAGAAATAGCAACAAGGAGACAGAAGGCAGCAGGAAAAAAGAAAAGACTATTTTTAATGATGAAGACAGGGATCAAATTATGCATGCTAAAATTAAAAGGTTTATTTTTGCTTTTGGTTTTTTTTGGCCTTTTTTCCCCCTCTTATTTGTTTTTCTTCTTTAAATATTGCTTTCCAGTGGTCCACACACAACAACCATCAATACATCTTCTTACACATTCACAAACACCTTAGGGACAGCAATAACTTTTTCAAAAGTATATTTCTAATGCTTAAAGCATTTCAGAGGCTGAAGTTCCTTCTTATAACCACACAGAAGGCAGGTGAGGCTCCTGACATATAGTCAATAGGTAAGACTCAGTATCACCTCGCACTTTGGGGACAAACAGGATTTTGTGGGGACCAGGGGCAGAAGGATGATGGCACTAATTTTCAGCTGCCATTAAAGCTTCATTTTTCTAATAGGATTTTATGATCAGCATAGAATTGAATCTCATGATCAGGGTAGCACAGGGTTTTTAGGAGCAGAACCAGTGTAGCACAATTTTGTAAGCAGACAGCACAGCTTAGCTCATGGCTCCTAATCACCTGCACTCTCTGCAAATAGGATCCACTTGTACCACTGTACTTGTGTCAGTCTTGCAATCATAATCTGTACTGAAAAACACATAAAGGAGTAGGAGACACTCATTTAATACTTGGAGGAAGCAGATGATGGTGAAGGCATCCATGAGCACCTGAGTCCTACTTAGGACTTGTAACTATTGAATTTTACAGACAGCGCTGTCTGTGCTCTTTTATTTCCCTGTTCTGTGATGGGGTCATAACCACCGACTGGCTGGTTAAGTGCTTGGGGCCTTCAAGTCTGGTAAGAAGGGGAGAAGTCAGCCTGAAGACCAGGAAACTTGAGGCTGTTAGGAAGGGGAAGCAGTAAACCTGCCTAGTATGCAGAACCTTCACAGAGGAGGAGAAAGAGAAAGGGGACCAATATGTAACCATTTCAGTCACAGAGAATGACTGCTTTATAACATGTTGTTAATGATGCTAATCATCTTACCAGGGATCAAGAGTAAGATGCCTAAATGTTACAATCAGTGGTAAAAATATTTTGTCTTGAAACAAAAGTCAGATCCCTTCTCCCAGGGAAAAATCCCCATTGCCAGTTTAAAGAGGTGTGTCACTCTTACAGTGGGATAATGAATTTTGGGCTCTTCTTTGCAACTAGTGGTGTAGTTTTGACAGAAACAATGACAGATGTCCCCACTCTGACTAATCTGTGGTCCAAGGAGGTAGTATAAATGTCCTGTGGCTTTGAGAGCATCTTGGGGATGTGCTGGAGGTATTGATCATGTCACAGAGCAAGCAACTCATGTTTCAGGCTGTCCCCATTTTGTCTTGTTCTTTCATCAAAAGGAAATGTATTTTCACACCTTGGGCTGCTAGCTGCAGCCAGGCTAACACAACCCTAAGCTGTCCTAAGCACTTTTCAGAACCCAAACTGGAAGAGGTTAGGCTTGGAAGAAATTTATTAGTCCACATCTGAATTATGGATTTGCCATTGTGTACAGTGCAAACCAAAATGATCAAGTTTAACAAAAGAGAGACTTAGAAACTCAGGCAGACTTATGTTAACAGGTCAGAATTACTAACAGAGAATAATGATTTATAACTGCAGAAAAAATAACAAAGTGCTAAAATTAACAACAACAACAACAACAACAACAATAATAATAATAATAATAATAATAATATAATCCTCATGAGGTGCTCCAGTGCTTTGGCTGTTGTGAAGTTAGATAATTGGCCTAATTACAACCCAATTAAAATAGAAGAAGAACAGCAGCTCTGTCCTGCTAGCATCATTTCTAATTAAGTATAACCAAGGCTGATGTGGCTTGTGTAAAGTCTGTAGCTATCTGTATGTGTTAGGCATGTGCAGGCAAACATAGCAGATTGGGCCCTTCTCAGGGGACCTAAACGGGGCAACAGCTAGCTTGGGGGGTGGTAAGGAGCAAAAGATGGGGACCCAGATGCTCAGCCTTTCAAAGACAGCAGATGGCTTTTACAAAAGAGTCACTTCATGTGCTCAGAAACAATGTTTGGTAAGAGGTTAGCCACCACACAGGTTAGGCAACGATGTGGTGTTCTTTTCTGGGCTTTAAAAAACCTAACTCATTTTGCTTGCATGTAAGCATTAGATGGCACAACATTGCATTAACTTTAAAAAGAAAAACAACAATAAATGTCCTTCTACTATGTTAAGAAAAAACAATAACATTTTTTAGGACAGGGCATGGGTTTTTTGGAGTTCTTTTCCCACTTCATAGGTTAGCTATGAAGTTTATGGAATGGTTAGTCCTTTACTATGGTTTTTCAACATTACTCATTTGCACAGTTGAGTAACTGTAACATTTTGAAAGGATCTGAAATCCACGGGAGTGCAGGTTTGACTATACAGAGATCCCCACCACGTTTAATCTGCCAGGAGTCCTCTCCCTCAGGATGCTTGAAGTGTAAGGTAAGACAGAGCGTAGGGGCAAAATGAGAGTCAGGGTCCCTCTTCCCTTCATAGTAATTATCACAGTATCACAGTATTACCAAGGTTGGAAGAGCCCTCAAAGATCAATGAGTCCAACCTGTCACCACAGACCTCATGACTAGACCATGGCACCAAGTGCCATGTCCAATCCCCTCTTGAACACCTCCAGGGACGGTGACTCCACCACCTCCCTGGGCAGCACATTCCAATGACGAATGACTCGCTCAGTGAAGAACTGATAAGAGGTGCTAAGCTCAGTCATGGGACAGACAGACCAGTGGAAAGACAGGCTACTGAAACAGGTCCATGGTTTGTGTGGATACAGGAATCTGCAACCCTTCTGAACACAAGAAAGATGCAATTTCTATATCATAAAATTCAACATCCTCTTAGCATAAATGCAGCCAAATTTTACAGAGATCTCTGCATCTGTCCAGATGCACTCTCAGGAAAAGAATTGCAGTTGCCGCTTCCACTTGTTGCTGCTCTAACCATATTGACATGGGCTAGAATGCAAAACTAAGGAAGGAGATTTAGTCTCAAGTCCCACAGTAAAAATTCCTTGTAGCAACTCGAGCAATATACATAATAAGCTAAAAGAAGGCTGTGACACATGCAATTACAGCCGATGAGACCAGGGACTTGAGCGGAGGATCAGAGTGCCCCAGGGTATTGAGTATAAAGAAGTCTGTCTATTAAATGGTTCATGCTTTGCTATGAAAAAGTGTAATTGTCCAGACATTTTAATTTGACTGTGCTGTGCTAATACCTTCAGTTTCTTTGGAGAAAGATGGGATTTTCTTTAAGGCATTAAGTGCTGAGATTGTGCGTGGAGAAATGCCGTGGAACATACTTTGTGGGTGAGGCAAGGGGGAAAGCAGCTGGTTGTCTGCTTGCTCATTTCTCTATCATCATTTAACTCTTTTCTTGGAAATCAATAACTCATAACAGACAACAGCAGGAAGGTGGTTGGTTGGTTGGTCTTTTTTTCTTTTTTTTTTCCTCCCCTCTTCTTCTTTATCCTTCAGCTGCTGAATATTTGCTTGTCAAAACTGGTGGTGAAATGCATTGTTTTCCAACAATAGAAAAATATTTCTTGGAGCAAGGACCAGAACTTCATGAAAATGAAAGAAGAATTGCTGCAGCATGGGGTTCCCCAGCACAGAAATATTCAGTCTCAGCACACACCAGACATGATTTCACTTACAAAAGAATTCTCTGCCTTCACTACTCTGTGGCTTCATAATTATGTTTACTGCAGGAAAAAAATAATAAATAAATGGAGGAAATAGCTAAATTTAGGCTTAACAGGAGGAAACTATGCCTAGGAGAGCTTGTAACATAATCCATTCCTCAGAGGAATTAGAGAAATCCTGTTTGCTACAGAAGTCTAAGACTGAAGTAGATGAACATGAAAAGAGCCTTAAAGCCAAAGGCTTTGCCATCACCCAAGTGTATCTTTCAGTGTTTCTAGGGCTGAATGGAATCAAACAGTGCTTGAGGTATACTTGAGGAGTGTGCACAAAAGTAAAACAATGGGTTTTATTTCCAGGGTTTAACTCAGGGCTTTCACAGAGGACATGCATGCTTGAACAGGAGAGTATTTGAATATCCCACTGATTTAATAAACTTCTTTAAGAAGTATTAAGCCTGTATGTAAGTTCTCTGTGAGATTGGGGCTTTTATTATAGAGCTGATCCTATGAGATCAGAATGAGATTAAGGACTGCAAGCTGCAGAATTTTAGGGCTGTCCATTTCTTTCCCAGAAGACCAAAAGAATAAGACTTAAGTAAACATTCTGGAAATTTCCATAGAATCAATAAGGTTGGAAAAGATCTCAAAGATCATCAAGTCCAACCTGTCACCCAACACCTCATGACTGCTAAACCATGGCACCAAGTGCCACGTTCAATCCCCTCTTGAACACCTCCAGGGACGGTGACTCCACCACCTCCCTGGGCAGCACATTCCAATGGCAAATGACTCTCTCTGTGAAGAACTTTCTCCTCACCTCAAGCCTAAAATTCAGCTTGAGACTGTGCCCTCTTGTTCTGGTGCTGAATCACAGAATCAACAAGGTTGGAAAAGACCTCAGAGATCATCAAGTCCAACCTATTACCTAATACCTAACACCTCAAGACTAACTAAACTGTGGCTTCAAGTGCCGTGTCCAATCCCTTTTTGAACACCTCCAGGATCCAGGAGACCTATGGCTTAATTAAACACCAAGTTCATATTTCCTGAATTTAAAGGTATTTCTATCACAAAAAAATGCATGAAACATCTGTCTAACACTTTCCCATCTCTTGTGGATTCCACAAGTGAGACGTATTCCCTCAAGCTTGCATGGACTTGAAGCTGTCTGAAGCAAATCTGCAGAACGACAAAAACCATTAAAGCAGCTGTTAGCATGTGGAGGGATGGAATTTCAGGGGACATGTAAAGATCACCCAACAGTGAATGGCCCCCAAAAGTGCAGAACTATTGTGTGGAGACAGCAAAATGTACTAGGCACAGATCAAATCACATGGGACATTTTTTAGATGAATTCAGATTGAGGTTTCATAATAAAGGAGAGAGATGTGGCAAATGTGGGGGGGGGTGTGTGGGGAGGGTGTGTGGTGTGTGAGGGGAATGTATTTCTTTAAGTAATGCAGTTATATCTGTGAAATGGTTAAGTGCAGAGCAGAGTGGGAAAAGCACCAGCAGGCTGAAACTGGTGAGGGTTTGGGAGGTGTTTTGTTCAGAGTGTTTTCCAGCTGGAAGGGATTCTGACACTTCTGTTCTTCATTTTCATTTAAACTTGTAATTTGCTGAATGTTTGTTACACTCATCTACAGTAAGCAGGTGTTTCAACTAGCTTTCTTATTTCTGCTTATCCCTGTGCTTTGATGACAGCCATCTTCCTTTGTCCCTTTGAGATTTAAGTGATCTCAGCATCTGCAGTGTCTTTGCAACTGCACAGCAGAGTCTCAAATTGTGTTTGCTCTGCAGAAGTGTCTCTCTTTCATCCTACTAAGCTTAATTAATAAAGAATGGGGAGGGGGGGGGGAACTTTCAGTTGGATAACAGTCTAAGAGAAGCAATCTATTAAGCTTAAGGATTAATAGACCAGTTCTTTAGAAACAGAGGAAACAAGTTTGAAGAATCTATGATAAGTCAGTCAATTGTATGCTGCAAGAGTCCAGCTGCAGATTGCAGTAACACATATTTAGCTTTTCCTAATGAAAAAAGAAAGGTGAGCAAAGAGCCTGTATGAAGCTATTCATGGGTTTGCTGATTAGATATCTGTGCAACTAAGGCAATATTAATTGTGTAAAAGAATTTAGTAGTTGTCTTTTATTCTTAGTAGGCTGAAAATGTAGCTGTTAATTTCTTTCTTTCATGCACTGGAATTGCATGAGATCTTTCAAGCTGTTTTCTCAATGCTATAGATTCCTAGCTGTGACTTCCTATGGTCAGCAGGTTAACACAGTACTCACATGAAAGGCTTTGGCTACAGTTACATTTAAATCCCATGGCACAAGAGTCACATAAGTCTCTAACACTTATAAACTGGAGATGTGAATTTCCCCAGCTGGGAATCTGAATCATTGTCACACATAGAAATGTACCAAGATGTGGAAATCCAAACAGAAGGTTATCACAGAGAAATTCTCTTGCTTAGCAAGCTGAAGTGTGTCCATCATTCAGTCCCCTGGCCTGAGCAATCATAGAGTTGTCAGGGTTGGAAGAGCTCAAGGATCATCTAGTCCCATGGGCATAGACACCTCATACTAGATCAGGTTGCTCACAGCCACATCCACCCTGGCCTTAAAAACCTCCAGGGATGAGGTTTCCACCACCTCTCTGGGCAGCCTGTTCCAGTGTCTCACCACCCTCATGGGGAAGAACTTCTTCCTAACAGCCAATCTGAATCTACCCATTTCTAGTTTTGTTCCATTCCCCCTAGTCCTATCACTCCCTGATGTCCTAAAAAGTCCCTTCCCAGCTTTCTTGTAAGAGCAGGTAACTAGAGAAAATAAATGTGTAGCTACCTATGCACTGCTTTGCAGAATGCTTAAACACAGCAATGGCATTTTGAGTAAAATAAAGAACAATATCAAAGCTATGCTTTTAGGAAAAATATTTAGAATAAAGTTTTATGCTTTAAAGCTAAAGAAGCCAACACTGGCAAAACATCAAGGGATTAAGCCAACATGTATGTATTAGGGCATATATATATAGTAATCCTACCAGGTCAAATGTTACTTGTTATTATTCCTATTAGAGCAATTCCTGAGAAACCTATGAGGTGAGGTGACACTGTGCTTCAAACATATAGAATGACATGACCTTGCCTTGAGACCTTTCCCAATCTAATTTAAGTCAAGACCCGACAAATGGATGCAATCACTAAGAAAGGAAGGTAAAGCAAACAATAGGAATGCTACTGGGCAGCCATCACACAATATTTGAATCATATTTTTTTTCCTGTAGGCAGGGTTCTGCTTTTGTAGGACACTAATTTAATGTGGTTTCATGATGAAATTCCATTACCTGTGCTGAGTACAGATTGCAGTTTCTTTACCTCTCTGCTAACTTCTGGTTTTATTTTACCTGTGATGACCTTTGAGAATCTGCCACGCAGCAAGAGAAACGGTGATATTTGATTTCATAAATCTAAAATAGTTCTAGGGGAAAAGCATTTACCCAAGACAAGTGGTGTGTTGTTTGTTTACACACTGGAGAGTCATTAAAAGAAATATTAAGACTGGCATGAAGGAAGTGTGTATGAAGATGCCCTGCAGGAATGTGAACGCTTGTAGTTCCTCTTGCTTGTTCCCTACTCTCCGTGTGTTAGTGTATAGACATTTAAGCTGGGGGCTCCTTTGAAGCTGGTTAAATGTCTATACAACAAAGCACAGAGGAAAAAGTGTTAGGGGTTAAGGTTTAGGGTTAGGATCAGGATTAGGGTTGAAAGTGGAAAGCCTGCAGTCTGCAAAGCAGGTGACTCATGAGTCAAAAAGGCAGAACCCTGGTACTGGCAGTGTGGCAGCAAGGATTCAGTGCACCACAAACATCACTCCTGTCCCTCTTCACCTGCCAGGAGAATAGACAAGAGAGGTCTTTGACATGTATGCCAAAACTGGAAAATCAGAGCATGGACAGCAATACAATGCAATACAATACAATGCAATACAATACAATACAATAAATCCAGGTTGGAAGAGACCTTCAAGATCATCGTGTCCAACCTATCAACCAATCCAACCCACCTAAACAACTAGATCATGGCACCAAGTACCCCATCAAGTCTCCTCCTGAATACCTCCAATGATGGTGACTCCACCACCTCCCTGGGCAGACCATTCCAATGGGCAATCACTCTCTGTATAGAACTTCCTCCTAACATCCAGTCTAAACCTCCCCTGGTGCAGCCTGAGACTGTGTCCTCTTGTTCTGGTGTTGCCTGCCTGGGAAAAGAGAGTGACTGAAGCAATCAGATTCTGCAGCAAAGATCAACCCTAAACAGGTGATAGCTCCTGAAGGAGAAGAAAAAAAATCTCTCCAAAGACTCATTTGTCAGTCAAGAGGAGCTCCAGAGATGCAGAGAACCTGACAGATGGTGTGTGCTGTCTTCTGTGTTGAGCACAAGTGATCTTGGTCAGACCACTTAGACACAGACATGATGCTTCTGGTGGGTATGGGAGTGAGAGCGTGTGAAAGCATAAAATCAGCTGTCTTTAAAACCTTGAAAACAAACTCATCTTTTCACTCCACAACATCTTGTACTGAGCTTTATTATGCTAATACCACTACAAAGCAGTTGTCAGCACACTGGCTGAAATCAAGACCAGCAAAACAGTTGAGATACTCGATGTGTGCTCTGCCAGCACAGAATTGTATGGGAGTAGCAACTTGTTTTTTTCAGTAGCCCCCAAAGGAAAATCTGGTTACCAAGTGGATTTCAAGGGGAATTTCTTCTAGTGAAGACAGCTGGAGGAAATTTTAATATTGAGCTTTCCACATCTCTACACTGCCCTGGGTTTTACTGAACTAGTGTACTGGATTATTTTCAATAATATGTCAGGGGGAAACAAATCATTTTAAAGGATCTACAGTGAATTGCACATGCATATGGAGTGGTAGAGCTCACGGAATATGACAAGCAGTTTGTTCAAGAGAGCTTGAAAAGTCAAATATATTATTAGGTGGTCTCTAACTGAGAAAAAAAAAAAAGAGAGAAAATGGCCAAGTACTGTTGATGTTGTTGGACCTGTTAAAGCTGCAGAACTGCTGTGCTTTCCCTTGACCTTGTAGACCTGCAGCCCAGTGCGTGAAGTATTGCTGTATCTCATTATATGCCGCTACCTTTGTGCTAGATTTACAGTGCCTCGGGATTGAGGGCTGTCAGGTTTCTTGGTCTGATCTTGTACTGACTTTTCTGGAGCTTTGTCTTAGCTTATTTGGCTAAAAATGTTTGTAAAAGCCATTTTCCCCCTAATGATCAGGTGGCTGTGCCTTATTCAGTTTACTTTTGCTAATCTTTGTGGAGCATAACCGTATTTCCTTTATGGAACAGAATAGCAAGTAGTTATTCTGCATCATGCAAAATTTATGTCTCTAGCTTAGTGATGGACTGTAGAGGAACACAGACCTGATATGATAGCAGAGACCTTGAAAGTGGGGACACAAGACACAAAGTAGACGATTATAGACGTGAGATGATAAGGGAAAGGACAGAAGATGACAGTGAAGACCCCAGGGTATAAACAACTCACTCATTAGGCAAAGAAATGCAAATCTAAGAGCAGAAAAGGAGGCAAATACTCAGAAGTGCAAGACATTCCATCATTTTCCTCTCTGCAATAAAGCTCTTTCTTGCATCTTCTTTTCCTGCAATAATTATTTATCTGAAATTATATATTATATATTTTTATTTTGCTATAGTCTTAAGATTTTCATTACAGTATCAATGATTTCTTGGCTTTAACATGTAAGATACATTTACTTTTCACTATGACCAGACTTTGAACATAACAATATTGTCAAGGAAAACCATTTAGCCCAGGACATGGATGTATAACAATGAAAACACCATCCTCTTAACAACTAGGATGTGACAAACAACACATTTGCTCCATAATGCCCACTTCCCTGTGAATGAAATTTCTTAAGTTCTCCTCTGGATTGTAGAATTTAATTCCCTGGGTATCTACATATAAAAAACCCAAACCCTAAAGACATTGACCAA
The DNA here is from genome assembly GCA_015227895.2 of Colaptes auratus. Taxonomy (NCBI): domain Eukaryota; kingdom Metazoa; phylum Chordata; class Aves; order Piciformes; family Picidae; genus Colaptes; species Colaptes auratus. The sequence goes on along the minus strand of JAAWVA010000033.1, from coordinate 7,419,052 downwards.
AGTTATCCATAATAATTCCTTTAAGCTACCTGCTTCATTGGAACAGTGCTGGGTTTAGACTGACATAGGAAAGATCAGAGCCTGTCTCAATACCTTAGCATTTCCCATTGAATAATGCCATAAGTGAGAGTGAAAGGGCAAAGGGCCCAGGTAGCATAGAATATATTTCAGGTCTGTTGGTATGGATTAGCAAGGTTGAGATTATGACTGGAGGGCTTACTAGTTTTTCAGTACAGCATGGAATGGTCTGCCTGTCCTCAGCTGGCATCTTCTGAATAAAGGGAGTGGAAGGGCATAGCTCAAAGTAAATTCTGTTCAAGTACTATTAACTCTTCTGTCTGATGTTTAATATATAGATATATAGATATAGATATAGATATAGATATAATATTATAGCTCAAATACATGCCTAGATGTTTAATATATAGAGATATAGATATAGATATAGATATAGATATAGATATAGATATAGATATAGATATAGATATAGATATAATATTATAGCTCAAATGCATGCCTAGATTTTGCCAGCCTAGTGACCTTACTGGGACAGTAAGAAGGTCTCTGTAAAATTCCTCTGAAAGAGAGATCTGCATTTTCTTCCATTCAAAATAACCTTTCTCAATGTATGTTCTTTGGTATGCTCTGAGCCTCCAACTTCTGGCAGTAGTTAAATACAGCAGTTTACAAAAGGAATAAAACAGGAAATTAATATATGAAAATTACAGCTACCAAGGCCTGCAACTGGAAATAATTCAACATATCCTCACACCTATAAGCAATTCCTTCAGAAATTATCTGCTTTGAAAAACAACTTTCTACAGGGACTAATGAAATGATAAGAGAGTCAATTGAGAAGAGGAAAGATAGAAAGATAGAAAGATAGAAAGATAGAATCAACCAGGTTGGAAAAGACCTCAGAGATCATCAAGTCCAACCTATTATCTACTACCCAACACCTCCTGACAGCTAAACCACGGCTCCAAGTGCCACGTCCAAGCCTTTTTTGAACAGCTCCAGGGATGGGGACTCCACCACCTCCCTGGGCAGCACATCCCAAGGGCCAATCTCTCTCTCTATGAAGAACTTCTTCCTAACATCCAGCCTAAACCTCCCCTGGCACAGCTCAAGACTGTGTCCTCTGTTCTGCTTGCCTGGGAGAAGAGACCAACCCCCACCTGGCTATAACCTCCCTTCAGGGAGTTGGAGAGAGCAAGAAGGTCTGCCCTGAGCCTCCTCTTCTCCAGGCTAAGCAACCCCAGCTCCCTCAGCCTCTCCTCACAGGGCTGTGCTCCAGACCCCTCCCCAGCCTCGTTGCCCTTCTCTGGACACCTTCCAGCTTCTCAATGTCCTCCTTAAACTGAGGGACACAGGACTCAAGGTGTGGCCTGAGCAGTGCTGAGCACAGGGGCAGAATGACTTCCCTGCTCCTGCTGGCCACACCATTCCTGAAAATCCTGTCCTGCCCTTCGACTCTGAATGCTCCAATCTCTGCTCAGCACAGGGAGCTCAAATCTGGGGGTCATGTTCAATAATCAAGAGCAGGAAGGAACAGGTCTGCAAGTCCTCCTCTTTGGGAAGTTAGTGTTGCTACAGAAACCTGGTCGAGGAAACCCCTTAACACATACTGAAGTCCTAACCTGAGCTACAAGCCAGCTGTTTGGTTGCCAACTGCCCACAGCTACATTTAGTCCAGAGCTTTGTTGTACCAAACCTTTCTGAGCCAATTAAACTTGACATTTTGCACACTCTCTAATTAAAATGCAAATTAAGGGATGAATTATGTTAAAAAACCAAAACCCCAACCAAACAAAAAAACCCCAACAGATTATGTAGGTTAATTAGGAGGAAAACATACCTAGACCCCAAGTTTACTTAGCAGGTTTTAAACATAACCTGCTGACACAACAGAATATGGAGTCTGGACACAGTAGGAAGACCTTTTACCTACAGCAAATGTTGGGAGATCCCCAGGGGAGTACTTGCAGAATTCTTCATCTGCATTTAGAAGTTTGAGACAAATTAGTGAAGATTTGTGTCTTATTCCTGCCTTTAAAATTCTGGCTTATTCTTCTCACACACACACAACATTGTACCTCAGACTGACTGTCAATAGATTTGTCCTGGAATAACACATTCAGAGTAGTTATGCTGCTTGGAGCTTCAGTGTATCCCTCCCATCTGTAATTTTTAATGCCAGTTACTGAACACTCAAGAGGCTGGTTTGATCCTCAGAGCACTTCCCTACAAGAGAAAATAAGGGGGGAAAAAGCAGCCAAAAAGAAAACAGGTAAAATAGAATGAGCTTACCTGTGCATAGCTGCTAGATGGGAAAGAAGAGGTGATGCTAAGGAGGGTGTGTTTGTGTGAGAGTGTGTGTGTGCTTTCAAAGCTTGGAGAGGAATCATGTAGAAATAAAATACACAGGAAACAAAGCTTTGCCAACCCTTTTCCAAGGTAGTATTTCCCTGTGTTAGAAGTAATCCATTTAAAAAGCACTGTGTCATGTTTAATTTTGCACTGTAAATTTGGAATGAGAATGATGTTCCTGATGTGCTTTTAGTAAGCAAATGCAATTAGACCTTATAAAAATGAGTTGCAACCCAACCAGCCCTCCAGAATTCATACAAATGAACTTCCACTCTCTGTTTGCTGGGTAGAAGAGGAAGACAAGCTTAAAATGGATTAGTCAAGGCAGGGAAAATAGTGCAGCCTGCAGGGAACTTTGAGAAAGGAGCCCAAGATTGCAGGGGGAAGATCTGAGAAAATGTTCCAGCATTCTAGCCTGTGTGAATGTCAGCTTTAATTGCAGGAGCTCTGTTCACAGACTGTGTCAGCTAAAAAGTCATCTCATGTGCTTTTATACATTTATATGAAAGAGAATAGAGAAGACCATTGTTAAAATACCTGATTTAGAGCTCGATTCCTGGTTCTACTGCAGATTTCCTACACAAGCTGGACAACAAATTCCAACCCAGATTTTTTAGAGCCAGTTAACACACAGCTGCATTAATGCACAGACAGGTGCTTTTGAAAACACAAAGGCACCATCTGCATCTTTAGGTTGCTAAATGCTTCAAAATCTGGCTCGCTATTTTGTTGAGCTGCAGAATCATCTGCAAGATAGGAAATAATCAGTTGCCCTTTTTCCTAGCTTTTGTCCATTTGGATGTGTTCTTTCATTAGACCTGCCTTCTCAGTGTGTGTGTGTGTATATGTGTGTATATATATATGTCTCTGGTATGAGAGATGTTTTGCTTTAGGTGGGTTATCTAGTACCAAATGGATAAAAAATATTCTGAGGCAGGATTTCCTGAGCAAAACCAACTATTACATCACACCATGGTACTAATATATTGCATAAGAAATGCCAAAGCAGTGCCAAGGGAAGCATGGCTACTCATTATAGTCATTATATTGGGAGCATAATGAAAAAAGGAAAGAGAAAAATGTGACTTTAATGCTTGCTATTGGGATTGCTGCTTCGGCCCAGACTTGGAAAACAAGCAACATGGTGTGGGAGGAGGATAGGGTCATAATTAATAGCAAATTAGTTTTATCTTCTACACTGCTTAGGCAAGTACTTCAGTTCTTGCTGAACAAATAACTCCTTTAGCAAGGGAATGGGAAGAGTTCATAAAAATGGGGAAAGTTATTCCCTAGTTTCTCAGCTGCTTACTTTAATAAGCAGAACTGAACTTTCTTTCAATAACTTCTACTGCACCTCTTTTCCCCAGAAGTGAGAAACTAAACCAACAAGCTGTCATCTTTCCTTACATTTGAGAAGCACACTCTCAGCTATCACATAGTTTTTATTCTACATCTATCTAAATCCTCCTCACTGTGTTCTGGCTAAGAAATTAAGAAAGAAAATGAAAGTGAATCTTCATGTCCATTGGTTTCCTGGGGAAAACTCATCTGAACAGGGAAGGAAGTGAAAGTCTGTACTTCTTGAGCAGATTCTGACAAGTTGTTGATAAAATCCAAATGATGTTGTATTTTGCATCTGGAACTGTTTTACATAGTTGCCATTTTATGCTTGTTCCTGATGCATTTTTACTCATTTCTTGTTTTTAGGGGGAGGGAAGGTAGGAAAAAGAAGGCAAACTGTTACCAGCAAGATAATAGACCATACCTGAAAAAAAACAGCATTATGGCTGGAATTTGCAAGAACCATGATAAAGGAACCTGTGGTATTTACAAAGCTCTTTTAGCACAACTTATAGTATAGTGCAGCTTGAACTGAGATGTATTACATGTCTGTTTCTGCACTAGAGTGAATGTAAATAACAGGGGAGGAAAAGAACTATGCAAGCTAACAAACACATTGGATACAAAAATAAATGTGTAAAGTGCTCCCCAATTTAGGGCATTTATAGTTGTGAGAGCAGCCATGCTCTTGAATATCCTCTCAGTGGATTTCATGCCAGTCTTTGAGTGATTTAAACTGGGATGCCACTCGTCTCCATCAGCAGTAAACCAGATTAAACAAACCATAAAGCAGTTCTAGTTCCAGGTGCTGTGAGCTGTGCTGGACTCCATAATGCACTCTGAACTAAATCCTAAAGAGCACACAATAGCAATCAGAAAAGCATTCAACATTTCCTATTTTTGCTTAGATCTGTATTTTTCTTGCACTGTTTAATGTGAAAAACAATTGGCTTTGGAAATTCTTTTTCAGTCTATCCCCATTTGTTTTAGCTATTACACGTCACTAGATGATAAGCTAGAGCTCCTGGAGGTTTGGAGAACAAGAAGCAAAGCAGAGAGTTTTGGTTTAGCTGAGCTACAGCTGGCAGATTTCATCCAGAATTTGCAGTTAGCAAATATACCAAGCAGACCACCACTGGACACATTTAACCCGGAGCAGTGCACTTAAGCTTGCAAGCAAGTCGCTGGGAGATTCAGCAACACAAGCTGCAAAACCTCTACCTGCAGCAGCCAGCTTTCTCAGTGGACTGCTCTTTCTGAGCAGCTGAGAGTAGCTACATGAGTAGTGCAGGAGCAAAAGCAAAGTTTTGTAACTTTTCTAGTAATGTAAACAGCACAGCCCCTCGAGTCCCTCTGCTTCTGCTGCCAGGGAAATGATGCTGTGACTTCTCTTGGTGAAAACTCAACGCTGAAGCTGAAAGGCACTATCCCAGCAGTGTTGTGCAGTGTGAGGCTTTCTTTATCAACCATCACCGCATTCTGCTGGAGAAACATTTCATCTCAGCAGGTTCCAAACATTTCCTGATGTTAGAGAGCGTAATTTTGTATAAAATCAAAGAAAATTAATTGCCAGCATTTGTAGACATAAATGTTTGGCATCCCATGAGAGTTTAGTACATTGACTTTTTACTCCAGTCATTACCAGTGACATTTCAGACATGTTAGGAAACTATATTTCCTCTGAAAAAGAAATTTCTATGTCTTTATTATGAATCTGGTCAGAACTGAAGCAGTGTGGCCTCTGACTACGAGCAAGATGATGACTGCATTAGTAAATCCGCTCAGAGCCAACCCAGGGCCTGACACTGCTATAATCACACACAAATGATCTCACTGTTCTTCAGGAGTTTCGTTTCATCTTGTTCCTGTTCTTCCCAAGCATAGTCAAATGTTACATTTACTTTGTCAAGAGCATGAGAGAGAAGATCGAATGGAAAGGAACACGATTCTTTGTGATTAAATTTGGTACAAGGAGAGAAAATGGCTTTCACCACAATAACAATTCGCCTTTGCAGCACGGATTCTCAGGTCCATGGGAGCCTTTTGGCCTGGAGTTTTAAGTCATTAAGTGACTTATGACCCCAGTGTCCACAGATATTCACTGGCTGTTAGCACTTTAATAAAGTTGCTAACTTCAAAGGCCTGGTTTATTTCTCGGTTCCCTGCAGTCTGACAGCAGTGATGACATACTCCATGCAATTATCTCCAAGAGCAAGTATGAGCATACAATGCTCACAGAAACAATATACTAAAAGAACAGCCAAAGATAAGAAAGACCAGAATTAAGGTTACATGTTCAAGATCTTACACAGGCTTCCCTCCTTACTTGACATGAGGATTATTGATGCAGTTAGGACTCCAGCAGTATGTGTGATGAGCTCTGAGCTAATGAATAATAGATTTCATTTTGCTTTTGTTATAGGGCCCTGCCTTCTTCAGGGTACAATGGGCTTCTGTGATTAATTGAATCAAGGAATCTCAGTGAATAAGATTATTCTTTCTATGCTATTTTCAGGACTGAGAGCATAGTTTTGCCATAGTTTTGTTCTGCATGCAAGAAAATATAGAAGCACCTCTATTTTTCATTTCTATTTTTTAATAAGGAAAACAAAACTGATAATTGTAATGGAAAAGATTACTTTATGTAAAACCAATAAATTAACTCAGAAACAAACAAGCAAGCTAAAAAAAAAAGCACTGTAGTAAAAGGAAGTTCAAAGCCACTCTGAGAAGGAGAGAAGCTCATGCTGGAGAAGGTGCTTAATGTTCTATGTATGCATCCAGAGACCAAGTCCAATGAGAGCAGAACCAGCCTTCTGAAGAATTTGGGCCAGAGTGTGTGAGTCCTTGAAGTGAAAAGAGACAGAAATACATACAGCCTCTAATACAGTGCTAAGGTATTCTCATTCTATAGCATATAACAAAACCTCAGATGAAGAAAACTCATTCACATTGGTCATCTTAATCTACCCACATCCATTTTAAAAAAGCATAATCAAAATTATACAGCAGGCAACTCAGTAGGGGACTGGATCCCATGTGAATGTCTTTGAAGACAAATAGTTCCCATGTTCCCAGACTGCAAACCACACCAGCTTGCCCCACTAACTTAATACAATACAATAAATCCAGGTTGGAAGAGACCTTCAAGATCATCGTGTCCAACCTATCAACCAATCCAACCCACCTAAACAACTAGATCATGGCACCAAGCACCCCATCAAGTCTCCCCCTGAACACCTCCAATGATGGTGACTCCACCACCTCCCTGGGCAGCCCATTCCAATGGGCAATCACTCTCTCTGTAAAGAACTTCCTCCTAACATCCAGTCTAAACCTCCCCTGGTGCAGCCTGAGACTGTGTCCTCTTGTTCTGGTGCTGCCTGCCTGGGAGAAGAGACCAACCTCTGCCTGTCTACAACCTCCCTTCAGGTAGTTGTAGAGAGCAATAAGGTCACCCCTGAGTCTCCTCTTCTCCAGGCTAAGCAACCCCAGCTCCCTCAGCCTCTCCTCATAGGGCTTGTGTTCCAAACCCCTCACCAACTTTGTTGCCCTTAACTTGTCTTTCTTTTCCTAGAAATCCAGTTTGTGCAGAGTATTATGCCTTTTGAAGCTGCTTCACTCTGTTTCTTGAATGTGAACTTAGCTGTGTCTAATCAATGCTGCAAATATAACCATGAAATTATCTGATTCAATATCAAAAAGTCTCTGATATTTTCTAATTGATTTTGCAAATCTCTGTAGTGTGGATTTTTCTCTTTTCCATGGAAGAATACCACTGAGGAAGCACTGCTTAGCCCCAAAAGTACAGCTGAAGATCAAAATGTACATCACAGTATCACAGTATTACTAAGGTTGGAAGAGACCTCAAAGATCACCGAGTCCAACCTGTCACCACAGGCCTCATGACTAGACCATGGCACCAAGTGCCACGTCCAATCCCCTCTTGAACACCTCCAGGGATGGTGACTCCACCACCTCCCTGGGCAGCCCATTCCAATGACAAATGACTCTCTCAGTGTAGAACTTCCTCCTCACCTCCAGCCTAAACTTCCCTTGGTGCAGCTTGAGACTGTGTCCTCTTGTTCTGGTGCTGGTTGCTAGAGAGAAGAGACCAGCCCCCTCCTGACTACAACCACCCTTCAGGTAGTTGTAGAGAGCAATGAGGTCTCCCCTGAGCCTCCTCCTCTCCAGGCTAAACAATCTCAGCTCCCTCAGCCTCTCCTGATAGGGCACATCAGTGTATCCTCTGGATTTGGAGCACCAGCTGTAACACTCCCAAATGCTGGAAAGCAGAAAGGAAACACAGAGGATGGACTGTAAGTAAATATTTCAGCGTGTCTCAGTCAGCTTTGGACTGTCAAAGTGATGCAGCAGAAGGGAGGATGTGAATATGGAGAAAAGCACGTGCCTATGAACCCCTTCCCCATACCTTGCCATTGTTTTTAATTTGCTGTACACCCTTTAAGCCTGGCTTTTCCTAATCAAAATGTAAGATTTAATAAAAGCTGCAGCTGAACAGAACAAAATTACAGCACTCTCTAATACTGCAAACATAATTAACTTTGAATTATGTGAATTAACCATGCCTGACAAATTATCATTCAGCTCTGAAATTAAATTCTTTCATACCATTAGATTTGTTTGTTAAGCTCAAGCAGGCAAAAGTAGTATTTAATAAAGTAATAATGATGCTTTGCTGAGAGTGTTTTTGAGCTATATCTGGATTTATCCAAAATAAACCATGGAAGTGCTATTATTAGCTACTTTGCAAATACTATATAATGCTGGTTCTACATAATGAGATTACAGAAAAGTTATCTGTTGCTACAGGTTATTCTGTGTTTGCTAAGACTGGTTTTCTGATTGCCTGTTTACATTGATTTGAATCATAGAATCATAGCATCATAGAATCAGTCAGGGTTGGAAGGGACCACAAGGATCATTTAGTTCCAACACCCCTGTCATGGGCAGGGACACCTCACACTAGAGCAGGCTGGCCAGAGCCCCATCCAGCCTGGGCTTAAACACCTCCAGGGATGGGGCCTCAACCACCTCCCTGCACAACCCATTCCAGGGCTTCACTGCTCTCACGGTGAAGAACTTCCTCCTCACGTCCAATCTGAATCTCCCCACCTCCAGCTTCATTCCATTCCCCCTAGTCCTATCACTACCTGAGAGGCTGAGAAGTCCTTCCCCAGACTTCCTGTAGGCCCCCTTCAGATACTGGAAGGCCACAATTAGGTCACCTCAGAGCCTTCTCTTCTCCAGACTGAACAGCCCCAACTCCTTCAGTCTGTCCTCATAGGAGAGGTGCTCCAGCCCTCTGATCATCCTCGTGGCCCTTCTCTGGACACATTCCAGCACCTCCAGATCCCTCTTGTAATAGAGGCTCCAGAACTGGACACAGTACTCCAGGTGGGGTCTCACCAGAGCTGAGTAGAGGGGGAGAATCACCTCCCTTGACCTGCTGGCCACACTTCTCTTGAACATCTGGTGACATCACTGTTTAGCTATGCAATGCAGCACATAGAATAAGCATGTTCAACACAACATAGCTATCTACTTATGACCAGAAACACCTGGGCAACGTTTTTACTACTTCAGAATTGCTTCTAACAACACACTGGCATTGAACTGTACCCCTACAGTTGTTGGCTACCTCATTTTTTTCCCCCTGGACTTCAGATTGGCAGGTTTGATTTATGGTTGTCATGGCCTTCCTTCTTTCTCACTGAAGTAATATTCATGAGAGAGAACCTTTGCAATGTTTTGGAGCCTTAGATCTCAGAAAGGTGAATCCAGGACAAACAACAGGGTAGAATCCTACTATAACTCTCAAAGGCTTCTGATAAACCTTCTAGATTTATTCACTCAGCCTAATGCCAGTTCAACTCAACCAGAAAATTGCATTTCTCTTAAACTAAGGGGACATGAAAGGTAGTAGTGAGTGTTTCAGAGGAAGTTTTTTCATATTCACTTAGTAATCTTGTAGAAAAAAACCCAACCAACCAAAAGTAGATTGGTGGCCTTATAATACAGCTTCACTCTGGAAGAGTTTGTGATACCAAACCCAAATGAGTACATTTCCTATCCCGACTGAGTGGTGATAACCACACAGAAGTCTGGCAGCAAAATGCTTCTGAAAAAAAATTGGTGACAGCCTATCCACAAATAAAAAACCCTGAGGCATGACTCTCAACTGTTATTCTTCCTGAAGACTCAACCTACTTTTCCCAACAATCTGCTGTGTTCACCAAAATGAGGTATCTTGAGTGAAAGCAACGTTTGTTTGTTTGGGGTTTGTTTGTATCTTGAGTGAAAGCAACGTTTGGTTGTTTGGGGTTGGGATCTTTGCTGGGCTGATTTTTGGGGGTATTTTGAGAAGGATCCTCTCTGCTGGCCAGAGATGTTGAAGTCAAATTCTGACTAATTTGAAAGTTTCTAGTGAGAATTTAGAATCAACATGATCTCGTGGAAGTGGTATTGATCTTTCCTTCTCTCACTAAAAATTGATCATCTGAAAGCTTTCAGTCCAAGGGAAAAGCATCCTGTTAATAATGACGTTCGAGTCATGCTAAGCACACACAAGTGCAACTTGCACCTCACTGCTCAGTGGCATCTTTGGAATATTTTCCTAGTCATATCCAGAGTAAAACAGTTCACACACACACAAACGTGCTCAGATCAGAGTGCACTGACACAAATAAAGCAGTACTAAATTGGAGCTAATAGTCTATTACACAGCAGCTAAACCCCAGCCAAGACAAATGTTGAGTATTCTGCTCTGAATAAAGCCTGTCACACATTTCTGGCTTTTATTCAATAATGGTTTATTTTTAAATGATCCTCCAGATACTAGTGAGGTTTGTCTATGTCAGACTACAAAACAGAACAAAACACCATGTGCATGTGCATGCTAATGAACTATAATTACATAATTATTAGTATTATGCAAAACACAAAAGCAGATGCCTTCGATTTTTCCTTTTAATAAGAAAGCATTTCTAAGATGATGTGGAATGGATAAAGGGCATCTTATACATATCTCTGCTTTTTGTAGAGCATCAGTTAGCAGTACTCTGCAACAATACATCAGGATTTCCCCTGTAAGGTTACAATAGCATAGAATAGCATAGAATAGCATAGTATAGCATAGCATAGATTAGAATAGAATAGAATAGAATAGAAATAGAATAGAATAGAATAGAATAGAATAGAATAGAATAGAATAGAATAGAATAAACCAGATTGGAAAAGACCTTTGAGATCATCAAGTCCAACCTACCATCCAACACTATCTAATCAACTAAACAAGTCTCTTCCTAAATACCTCCAGTAATGGTGACACCACCACCTTCCTGGGCAGCCCATTCCAATGGCCAATCACTCTCTCTATGAAGAACTTCTTCCTAATATCCAGCCTAAACCTCACCTAGTGCAGCTTGAGACTGTGTCCTCTCATTCTGGTGCTGGTTGCCTGGGAGAAGAGACCAACCCCCACCTGGCTACAACCTCCCTCAGGGTAGTTGTAGACAGCAAGAAGGTCTCCCCTGAGCCTCCTCTTCTCCAGGGTAAGCAACCCCAGCTCCCTCAGCCTCTCCTCACAGGGTTGTGCCTCAAATCCCTCACCAGATTTGTTGCCCTTCTCTGGACAATGTTCCAGAAAGTCAACATCTTTCCTAAACTGAGTAACCCAGAACTGGACACAATACTCAAGGTGTGGCTTAACCAGTGCTGAGTACAGGGTCACAGTGATCTTCCTGCTCCTGCTGGCCACACTGTTCCTGATACACGCCAGGATGCCATTGGCCGTCTTGGCCACCTGGGCACACTGCTGGCTCATGTTCAACCTACTATCAAACAGTACCCCCAGGTCCCTTGCTGCTAGCAAATATATGGGACTTAGAGCAGACTTATCTAGGTCTACCTAACCATGAAGTCTCAAGTCCCATATTGTGGAAAGATAAACAGATGGGAATTGAGGCAGGTAGTTTGGTATCAATACATCATCACAAGAGCAAATACTACTGAAGAAATTCCAAAAAGGCTGTAAAACTTAAGGAAAACTGCAGTGGCATAAACCCTAACACATTTCCTTCCACAACAAGCAATAAAACACATCGAGGGAAAGAGTGTGAGAGCTGGGCACGGACTGAACGGTAGTGCTAGACAGAACTTCCCACTTTGTGGAAATCAGGTGGTGAGGAGGTGAGAGCTCACTCCTCCGAAAACAGTCCTGTGTTTCTGGTAAAATCTCATGTTTTCTTTCAGTCAAGTTGCAGCTTGAGGAACACCTAAAGACTTATATGTTTATTTATCAATATGTGGCCCTCAGCTAAGCTTTGGTGAGGAGATGAACTACTTTTACCTTATAAATATCTTTACTTGTCCCCTTCCCACCTTCAAAGTTGGTCAAAATCCCATTTTCAATATTATTCTTTCCATACAAACCAGGCCTTCAGCATAGTATTCCTCTTCAGCTTAAGATGCAGTCATTATGTTTTGCCATCCAAAAGCCTGATTTTAAGCTCTGAATCTGTTCCTCTGACACCCTAATTATACCCTGACATTCTGTCATCCTGTCTCCTTACTGTGGCTATCCACTGCTTCTTCCCAAAATGTGTGTGCTTCCTCCAACCTGTTCCCCAAAGCCCTGGGGTCCTTTTGGCTGAGCATTTTCTCATATTTTCATAACAATTTTCTGGGAATACTTGACATGGGAAATTAAACTGTTGCAAAACTACTGGCAGCTAAGTCCTGAGTACCAAGTCAAGAGCAACCTTAAACATAGAAAACCCTGCTTTTAGTGCATGTTAGCTCATCTCATTTTTCCCTTATCAACTGTTAGAGAATTTATGGGGTTGTGGGGTTTTTTGTCTTAGATGTAGTTGTCTCAGATATTCATCATATCAAAATAAATAATGCACAGCTGGCATAAAATGAAAATATCTCACTGGTTATAGTGTAGCTGTTTCCACTAATAATGAGGCCCACATCACTGATCTTCTAATTGTTTTATAGACCTGAGGGATTAAAGCCAAAAAATCTATGTAGTCTGAGGCTGCCATTTCAATGTTCTCCCTCCATTTAATATATTGAAGTTTCCCAGTCAGTTTATTTGCAGATCATTTCAACTGTAAATAAGTTGAGGTTTCCCAGAGGGTCTCCTTGCACAGTAGAAATGTGAAGCACATTAACTGGCCTATCAATAATGTACTGTCTCATCTAACATAGAAAAAAAAATGCAGTATCAAACATTTGCTTCATTTTGTAATAAACCCTAATGGCTTAGTACCCAATAGCAGACCATGAATATTCCATTCTTCCTCCTAAATAACATTGTGATCTGGTAGGAAATTCGAGTTTCACCCCAAAGAAAGCTTAGGCAATGTAGGCTTCTGACAAAAATAAATACCTCCATATCAATATTGATGTTAAGACTTGAATAATAGGAAGGGAACAAAGCAGGGAGAGGAGTTCCTTCTTTCCCTCACTTGAAATCAGAGGTTAGTTTGCTGATTTGAAAGAAACATTATAGCTTCAGAAATATAACAAGGACAGAGTACTCAAGGGAGAGCTGTCTGTTCTCCAGCACTTCTGGATCACAGCTCACATGAGAGGGTTTAACTGAGAATCACCATTTAAATGTCACCAGTTCCATGATACAATTAGTTACATATTAAAATGATAGCCCCTTGATTCTTCATTGTTTGAAACTTGCAGCATACTTCAGATTAGGGCTGGGTGGGTGGGGGGGAAGCCAAACAAACTGCACCTCTCAATCTTCAGAAAGCTTACTTTATACATGAGCAACATGTAGCTGGTAAAATCCTTGCATATCCTGCATCTTCCCAGTTTTGAAGGAAACCTTCATCTGCCTGCAGCACAAAATTGAGTAAAAAGGAAGAAAATGGACATCCCAGCTTTATATTATTCCACGTGGCAACAGCTAAATGTCAGACTCCAGATGACTGGGCTAATCTTTATGCAAACTTCCCAATCATTTAGAAAATTGAGATTTCAATGTATTTCCATGATTTTTCATATAAAGGTCAGAGCTGGATTAACATAATGCTTTACTCATGTCAAAAAATCGAAGAGATGTTCATGTCTTGCTTGTTTCCCTCCTAATTATCCTATGAAGTAATTAATTTCCCTTTTTTATAAGTTTTGCCTAAATGTTAAAAGCAAATTTGCCTGTTGGCTAAGTGATTGGTTGCTTTGGAAGACAAAAATCCCCAACAAAACAGTAGTAAAGATAAAATCAGAGTTTAAATGCAAGTGGTATGGTGGGAGGTTTTTTTCCCACTGAAATTTATTCTTGCAGATGAGGTCCAGCTAATGAGAACTTTCTGCATTTGGTTACATTCACTCTGCACCCCATGAATGCCTATTGTCAATTTGGGCACTCTGAGACATCTTGTCTAGTTTATAGCTGTCACTCCAGAGGTGCCTGCTTCTCACAGCAGACCTACCTGATCTCTGCTGGTCTCACACTGATGTCTAATATATCTGTGATAGCTCTTTCCCAAAAAATCATTGTCAGACTGTCTAACTCACTTTTTTATTTTACAGATCAAAGAAGCTTTCCTTAGCAAACAACACATTTTCCTAACTAAAAATGAAGGAAGAAACCTGTGTAAATATTCATCTGGCTTCCAGCTGCCAGTCCTAGATGAACTAACAGAATGGTCAATCTGAAAGTCATTAATAAGGAATTAAAGATGGAAATGGAATGAATGTGTTTGGACAACAGATCCTGTCAAACCAAGAGGAGGTGATTCCCTGATTAAACATTTTTCTCACACACAGACAAGTGTTAAATATAAATCACCACGTGACGTTTCGATAAACAAAGGATGAAGATGCAGGACTTCAACGTGGCACAAGAAGATCCTATCTGGATGGCCCCTTGCAAGCAATTTCAATTATTCATGACATGATTTATTAGGGGCAGGTCTCCTGAACACATTTATTTGCCATACACTGTCTGTTTTCCTTCTGTAACCTGAAAAGAACCAAAAGAAACACCCCAAAACAAAAGTCAATACCACCTGAGTTCACAGCATGAAGTGGCAACATGTGGCACACTGTTTGAACTGGCATATGAGCTGGGAGCAAGCAAATGACATACTCAGCTTGACCACATCTAGAGTAGATTCTTTCTTAGTTAATTCATTGATGAAGCCATGAATCAATACAATACAATACAATGCAATACAATACACCAGGTTGGAAGAGACCTTCAAGATCATCGCGTCCAACCTATCAACCAATCCAACCCACCTAAATACAATACAATACAATACAATACAATACAATACAATACAATACAATAATACAATAATACAATCACAAGTCCAGTAGCTCATGTGTTGTAGCTCAGCTAAATCTTTTGCCTTAAACGTAGTACAACTGGATAAGAAAGGTGCAGGTATGGTGCTTTTGAGTTATATTTCATCATAGTATCATAGTATCAGTCAGGGTTGGAAGGGACCATGAGCTAGATTACAAGATATTATAACCTAATTTTTATTTGGTGTTAAGATTCTCATTGCTGTGAAATGTTATTCTTGCAACTAGCAGGAAAAGAGGTCAGTTTTCAGTAGTCCAACTTATTAATGTGTCTTAATTTGTATTCATAACATTTGAGTATCATCTGGATTTTTAAGACGTTCATAAATCACAGAATCACAGAATCACCAGGGTTGGAAGAGACCTCAGAGATCATCAGGTCCAACCTGTGCACACAGACCTCATGACTAAACTGTGGCACCAAGTGCCACGTCCAGTCCCCTCTTGAACACCTCCAGGGATGGTGACTCCACCACCTCGCTGGGCAGCACATTCCAATGGCTAACGACTCTCTCTGGGAAGAACTTTCTCCTCAGCTCCAGCCTAAACTTCCCCTGGCACAGCTTGAGCAAACCATTTTAAATTTAAAAGCATATAACAACATCTTAAAAGAAGGCTGTTCTGCTTTTCACTTTTCTTGGAGGCACATTAATATTCATGGGTTTAAATTTGACTGAAAGGCTTGAGTTGATTTAAAGGTTTGTTTGGATTTCTCGGGTTTTTCCTCCCAACATCATCCAGGGCTATGCTAACTGTTAAAATAACTGAACTTCAAATTAATGATCCCAATAAATACATCTGGTTCTATTTTCACCTTTAACATGCTTGCAATAAAGCTGTTCTTTCAACAAATAATAGTGGTGAGATTCATTGCTGTATCATTTTTAAAACCACTCAGACCTCTGAAGAAGCAGCATTCTAGAGGAGGAAAAAATGAAATCATTTTAGCAATGGAATTATTTTTATACCTTTCCCTACAAGGATGTTAGAAACTAAAACCACATCACTCAGTCTTTTGCGTGGCTGCAACTGACAGACTGTGCCTTCACCCTGTAACAAGATAATTAGCCACTAATTAAAATGCATGCACAATTAAAGAAGCAAACAAATGAACAAACAAACAAACAAACCCCCAAAGAAAAATACCAACAAGCCAAACCCAACCAAGCAAAAAGGTAACACCTTGTAAAAGTGAACACTGCATTTCAAATGTAACTAACCAAGTGTGGCAAGACAAATGAGAGTCTTCTGCAGTCAGTGGTTCAACTGAGTGTCCTTTTTAGGGGCTCTTAGGCCAGACTTAATTTGTGTGAGAGCTGTAAATGAGGAATGAAGGCTACTGAAGTGGGTACATAAAGAAACAAAGCAGGATGGTGCACTTCAGTTAATCAGGATGCACTTAACAGGGATATTTGCTTAACTGAGATGTTTCCCAAGGAAGTAATTTAAGATTAATGACACCTAATAACAATAACTGCTGTTTAATGAGGATGGTAGTGCCACTTAATAGGGATGCCATCAGGTAGTTATGACCACGTCTAAGTTACTGACTTCTGTTGGCAAAGGTCTATCTATTCAGGCATATGGAGAGATGTGGATCTTGATCAACAGCTACAGGGAAGAAGAAACACCAAATGCAAACTTAGGTATTGCAAATGTGTGCTTTTACAGGACTTCCTATGCTGACCAATAGAAAACCCTTGCTCTGATGATTTAGTTTCCATTTGACTAAAATGATAGAGTAGAGTAGAATAGAACAGAACAGAATAGAATAGAATAGAATAGAATAGAATAGAATAGAATAGAATAGAATAGAATAAGAGAATAGAATTAACCAGGTTGGAAAAGACCTTTCAGATCAACAAGTCCAACCTATCATCCAACACTATCTAATCAACTAAACTATGGCACCAAGCACCCCATCCAGTCTCTTCCTAAACACCTCCAGTGATGGTGACTCCACCACCTCCCTGGGCAGCACATTCCAATGGCCAATCAATCTTTCTATGAAGAACTTCTTCCTAACATCCAGCCTAAACCTCCCCTGGTGCATCTTGAGACTGTCAATATAGGGAGATCACAAGTAACTCTATATGGACCTTAAGCTGAATGTCAAGAACTCAATGGTTTTCTTCCAGATGTGTCCAGTGTACCACACATCTCTCATTACATAATTGACTATTTTGGTATCCAGCTGAACTCAGCTGTGCAGTGCTGTCCCTCAGACGGGCATCAGCTTGAAATTTGAGCTCTTCATGGAAGTGACAGGAATGGTTCACTGACAGTAAGTATCTTCCAAGCAGTAAATTTTAAAGAACATATTTGTAACTAACTCTTTCTATCTATATTTTTCCCCTTTTTTTAAAAGAAAAAAATTTAGAGCATGAAAGTAAGATTCATTTGGGGAAAAAAAAAAGCAAAAGCATCCAGCAAAGTAAAATCCTTGCTATCACTGGGGTATTAAATAAATAAATAAAGACTTCCTATCTACAAACGAACAGAAACACTGCAGCTGCTGTTTTCCCAATTACACTCTCTGCCCCGTGGCCTGACACGGATATGACCTCAATTGAGACTCTGTTGAGACTTCTCTTACACAAGCAAAGAAAACTTTTCCATGGTACTGCTGGAAGAAGTTTTGCAGTTGGGAGTCAGTATTGTTCTAAATAAGCATGAAGATGGGGAAAAAAAGCTTCCTTTATGTTCTGGATAGCAGGGAAGTCATTTTGCCCCTGTACAGCCTGATCTGCCTCTGGCCAGCCTGATCTAGTGTAGAGTGTCCCTGCCCATGGCAGGGGGGTTGGAACTAGATGATCCTTGTGGTCCCTTCCAACCCTAACTGAAACTATGAAACTATGAAACTACACTGCACTGGTTAGGCCACACCTTGAGGACTGTGTCCAGTTCTGGGCCCCTCAGTTTAGGAAAGATGTTGACTTGCTGGAACATGTCCAGAGAAGGGTAAAAAAGTTAGGGAGGGGTTTGGAGCACAGCCCTGTGAGGAGAGGCTGAGGGAGCTGGGGTTGTTTAGCCTGGAGAAAAGGAGGCTCAGGGGAGACCTTATTGCTGTCTACAACTACCTGAAGGGAGGTTGTAGACAGGTGGGGGCTGATCTCTTCTCCCAGGCAACCAGCACCAGAACAAGAGAACATAGTCTCAAGATGTGCCAGGGGAAGTTTAGGCTGGATGTTAGGAAGAAGTTCTTCATAGAGGGATTGCCCATTGGAATATGCTGCCAGGGGAGGTGGTGGAGTTGCCATCATTGGGGGTGTTCAGGAAGAGACTTTATAGGGTGCTTGGTGCCATGGTTTAGTTGAATAGATGGTGTTGGATAATAGGTTGGACTTGATGATCTCAAAGGTCTCTTCCAACCTATTCTATTCTATTCTATTCTATTCTATTCTATTCTATTCTATTCTATTCTATTCTATTCTATTCTATCCTATCCTATGCTATCCTATCCTATCCTACCCTATCCTATGCTACCCTATCCTATCCTATCCTATTTACATACATAAAAACTCGTAGAATCTACTTGTCTTTAAAAACAAAACACAACCTGGTCTGGTCTGGTCTGGTCTGGTCTATTCTATTCTATTCTATTCTATTCTATTCTATCCTATCCTATCCTATCCTATCCTATCCTATCCTATCCTATCCTATCCTATCCTATCCTATTCTACTCTACTCTACTCTACTCTACTCTACTCTACTCTACTCTACTCTACTCTACTCTATTCTGTTACCTTGTCCATAAATTTTAAGGGACAAATATATTACACCAGTCATATAATTGTTTTTAAATATAGAGTCCTGAGAAGCATTGGTTTCACTCTGTAGGATTGCTCCCACTGATCTGTCCTACATGATAATATGCACGTTGCAAATTAGCCCAGAATTAGACATGCTTTAAAGCTATTAAATTGCCATGTAATATAGTAGGACTAAAGAAAAAAAAACCCAACCAAACTGATGTCCTATCCATGAAACTTAAATCAATAAAGACAGAATAAAAGATCCTTAACTATTGTTCAATACTGGATTTTAAAATGAATCATCAAAAGGAAAGTGATTCTTGGGAGATCAAAAGAACCAGTGATCTCCAGAGGTTCCTTCCACCCCCTATCATTCTGTGATATTGTGATTCTGTGATCATAATAAATTACTAACTTGAAGACATGAACTTATACACCAGATCACCCCCAGGAACCTTAAAGAAGCAGATACAATGTGGTTGCAGTACATACCAACACATTATCAAGCATAATATGCAAATCAGAAAAAATCCCAGCAGTCATCAGTTCTCATTTGTGTGTAATTATGTGTAAAGCATCCAGCTAAGTCTGAATCATTCAAGCCACTCCATGACCAACTCCTTCTAATAAACATACAAGACCAGTAGCTGTTCTGCTTTCTTAACAGTGAGCTTGTAGAATTATCTGTAGACACAGAGACCATAATAGGAAGAGAATGAAGTGTGCCCTGTGGGGTATTAGTAGGCAGTGCATGCATTAAGCAGTTCTGATGATGCCATAAATGTTTTAGTCATAAGAACCAAATATAAAGTCCCAGAAATTCTAATACTGCATTAGGGACTCCTTTGGATTTTGCAGGGTACAATTCTTCTTTTCAGAAATTCATACCAGCAGCTATTTCTTTACTGGCACAGATGATTTTTCTTTGGATCATGCTTGGAATATAACAGGTCTGTATATTTCAGTCTAGCTTTTTGCACATTAAAATGGCATGAAAAGACATTTAAATCATTCACCTAATTAATGCTATGTTAGAAAAAAAACCCACACCTTAGGAAATCATAAGGTGGCTGCATTTTGAAAGGCATCATGAAATGGCAATGCTGTAATGATTTTGAGCTGCTCTGCACATAGTGTTGTGTGAAATTAAAGTGCTTTCATGTTTTACAAAGATAACACAAAAAAATATCTCAGCCTGCAAGAGCAAACAGGAAAACACAGCTGACTCACAAAGCAGGTAGATTCCTGTCTTGTCTACCACCAGGTAGGTGGTGACTGAGGGAATAATGAATGTAGGGAATGCTCTGATCTACCTGTAGTGAATCAGGTTTGCATAGAGTATCTCAGAATGCCAAGAAAAAGAAAATGAGCAGTTAAAATTTAAGAGGTTGTTCAAGACTTAATATTTGCATGTGTCCAGTATAAAATTACCAATAAATGGGAGAAGGAATGGAGTCACAAAGCACCACATGACATTGGCACAAAAATAAAATAGAGAAGCAATATATTATGAGTCAAATTGGAAACCTCTCCTCTATCCAACACCTTCATATTCAACATGCAGTTCTAAACTATTTATAGACCTTACAGAGTTTTAACCATTCTTGCTCCAATTTCCCATGCCAGGTGTCTGCCTTGAGGCAACTTTGCTCCTTGAGATTTCCATAAATACACTCTGGCCAATTCTGGGCATGGGCAAATGTGTTGTTTAGCTATTGAAGACAAATTCTTGCAAATATTTAGTAATAAACACCAAATAAATAACTTTTTCAAGCTCTAGCCTTCCATCCTGTTCATTGTAATTTTGCAGAGCTGGTTTACCACGTAAAAAAAAGATCACATTTGGCATTGTCATAAGGTTTTGAGATAGATTCATAAGGGAGTTCTGTTACAGAAAAACTGCAGATGCTGACTGGAATTTCTGACTGCTGTGAAAAAGAATATCTGAAATTAGATAAGACTGGATGGGCTGGAAAACTTAGTATGAGAGCCTTCACAGGAAGGACTTGATAGGAGGACACACTGAAGGGGAATGGAGTCTGTAAAAGGAGCTAAAAGGGGGAATGCTCTGAAAGGGAAAGGAAGCAGAAGCAAAAGCTGAATGAAGAAGGCATGACAGTAACACCAGGATGGGTGTAAGTGTTAGATACTGAGACTATCAGGCAGAGAAACTGCTTTTTGTCCTTGCACAGAGGAAGGATCTCTGGGACCAGTGTGGTTTTCTTTATTTCCCCTCCCATAAATCCCCACCATAGGAGCCTTTCACAGTATCACAGTATAACCAAGGTTGGAAGAGACCCCAAGGATCATCAAGTCCAACCTGTCCCAACAGACCTCACAATTAGACCATGGCACCAAGTGCCACGTCCAATCTCCCCTTGAACACCTCCAGGGACGGCGACTCCACCACCTCCCTGGGCAGCCCATTCCAATGACGAATGACTCGCTCAGTGAAGAACTTCCTCCTCACCTCGAGTCTAAACCTCCCCTGGCACAGCTTGAGACTGTGTCCCCTTGTTCTGGTGCTGGTTGCCTGGGAGAAGAGACCAACCCCCTCCTGTCTACAACCACCCTTCAGGTAGTTGTAGAGGGCAATGAGGTCACCTCTGATCCTTCTCTTCTCCAGGCTAACATTTGCATTTTCTTCCTTGGGCTGTGGGGACCAATGCTGAACACAGTGCTCCAGATGAGGCCTCATGAATTCATGTTCTTATACCACAGAATAATTTATTACTGTGCTTATCTCCACGAAAAAGTATTAGACATGGAGTCCTGGAGCAGTGCCAACATCACTGTGACTCACTATCAAAATTAGTAAATAATGGCAATGAACAGATCCTAAAATTGGAAGTCCATCAAAACAAATGACAAAGTTTACATTTAAAATGTCAGAAACAGTCTGTGAATGATTTCCACATGAAACAAAAGAAGTTTTATCCTAATCTAACTTTTGATTCGGTGAATCCTATTTGACTAGCTGTGAAGAAAAAGAAAGAAGTTAATTTATCTTGTGGACTCCAGGCTGAGACTGCAGAATCTGTGTAATCAGAAACATAATAAGAAGCACAGGCAAAATGGAAAAAGAAATTAAGAAGGGACAATGGAGAGGAGCAGTCTTTCCCTCTCTTCTTTTGTAACACATATTAGAGTAGCCTGAGCTGCAAATTACTGAGTCAGAAATTAACTACTGTTGTTTCCTTAAAAAAAATTACCTTTTAGGCTAGGATTATAATTCACAGAATCACAAAGGTTGGAAGAGACCTCAAAGATCATCAAGTCCAACCTGTGCCCACAGACCTCATGACTAAACCATGGCACTAAGTGCCATGTCCAATCCCCTCTTGAACACCTCCAGGGATGGTGACTCCACCACCTCCCTGGGCAGCACATTCCAATGGCGAACGACCCTCTCTGTGAATAACTCTCTCCTCACCTCCAGCCTAAACCTCCCCTGGCACAGCTTGAGACTGTGTCCTCCTGTTCTTGTGCTGGTTGCCTGGGAGAAGAGACCAATGCCTGCCTGGCTACAAACACCCTTCAGGTAGTTGTAGAGAACAATAAGGTCTCCCCTGAGCCTCCCCTTCTCCAGGCTAAACAACCCCAGCTCCCTCAGCCTCTCCTCACAGGGCTGTGCTCGAGGCCTCTCCCCAGCCTCGTTGCCCTTCTCTGGATGTGTTCAAGAGTCTCAATATCCTTCTTAAACTGAGGGGCCCAGAACTGGACACAGTACTCAAGGTGTGTCCTAACCAGTGCTGAGTACAGGGACACAATGACTTCCCTGCTCCTGCTGGCCACACTATTCTTGATGCAGGCCAGGATGCCATTGGCCCTCTTGGCCACCTGGGCACACTGCTGGCTCATGTTCAGCCTTATTAGTAGCAACATAAAAATGAACTTTGTGAAAATAAGTGGCAGAGCTGCAGTTCCCCTGTTGATCAGAGGCTAAGCAAGCCATATGTTTAGGCATGTCTCCACAACCATAGTGGACTTTTAAAGGCTGTGACAGGTATGTGTTTAGAAAACAATGGACTTAGATTTCACAGACTGTTCAAAAAGCACTTGGTGCTCCTAGCACAGGTTGCAACAGGCCAGCTGGCCTTTGGCTCTTCATTCCCTACTTCTGTCTCATTGTCCACTGATGACAGTGTCACAATTCAGAGCAATGATTTGCATTCAAAGCTTTGAAAAACTGAATAGATCTCCCCTGGTCATGAGCCACCAACAGAATTCTAATTTCCACAAAGGCATCTCCAAATACATCTTTTTTACATATTTGTAAAATTACTAGAATCTAATACTTCTTGAGAGACAAGTGGCATCAAGCACTGGAGCTGAAAGTGATGTGACAAACATGGCAGCACACCGTGGTGAAACAATTCAAGCTTGTAATTAATTTCTGTCTTCAAATTCCCATCAGTAATGCTTAGCTGGATGACTCTGACAGGGTGGAGCTATCCAGAGAGAGATTCTCTGTTGCAAAGGTTGCAAAATTGTTTGCATATTTACTATGGAGGCCACCAGACTTGTGCATTTAATGAAATCTCAACAGTATTAGTATTCCTTATGAAGCATATTTGAAATTACTGGGGCAGAAACCATCTTTGTCTTTCGAGTGAATGGAAAGCAGGAGATTCACCTTGTAACATTCAATTCAGAGGTATAGAAAGAATCCATAAATAGGTCACTGTAAACATTGTTCCAGGGATTTCCTTCATGGATCTCATCAGACTGCAACAAGGTTTAAGTGAAAGGATCCTGAAAAAGGTGGCAAATATCCTGGCAGACACAGATTTTCAATTTAATGTCTATTCCACCAGAGCCCAGCTATGAATGATTCCCAGTGTGATTTTCCTTTGAACACACTCTTGTTCCCCACCCTTTACTACAAGAGGGAAGAATGCCAAATCAACATCTTCCTCTCAGTGTCAAATATCCCACGGTAATGCAAAGGAAAAATGACTAATCAAGTAAAAGAATTCCATTCTCTTTTCCTATTAGAAACATCTGGGCTAGATTTTTAATTCTATTTCTTTTTATTCCTTTTGAAAGGCACAATTCAACAGAGTGAGGGAACTTTGTATGTATGAATATATATTCATGTGCCTGTGTGTGTTTATATAGGCAAAGAGGGACCTGGGGGTACTGGTCGATGGTAGGCTGAACATGAGCCTGCAGTGTGCCCAGGCAGCCAAGAGGGCCAATGGCATCCTGGCCTGCATCAGGAATAGTGTGGCCAGCAGGAGCAGGGAGGTCATTGTGCCCCTGTACACTGCACTGGTTAGGCCACACCTTGAGTCCTGTGTCCAGTTCTGGCCCCTTAGTTTAGGAAAGATGTTGACTTGCTGGAATGTGTCCAGAGAAGGGCAACAAAGTTGGTGAGGGGTTTGGAACACAAGCCCTATGAGGAGAGGCTGAGGGAGCTGGGGTTGCTTAGCCTGGAGAAGAGGAGGCTCAGGGGAGACCTTCTTGCTCTCTACAACTACCTGAAGGGAGGCTGTAGACAGGCAGGGGCTGATCTCTTCTCCCAGGCAACCAGCACCAGAACAAGAGGAGACAGTCTCAAGCTGCACCAGGGGAGGTTCAGACTGGATGTTAGGAAGAAATTCTACACAGAGAGAGTGATTGCCCATTGGAATGTGCTGCCTGGGGAGGTGGTGGAGTCGCCATCATTGGAGGTGTTCAGGAGGAGACTTGATAGGGTGCTTGGTTGCATGGTTTAGTTGATTAGGTGGTGTTTCATGTTAGGTTGGATGCAATGATCTTGAAGGTCTCTTCCAACCTGGTCTATTCTATTCTATTCTATTCTATTCTATTCTATTCTATTCTATTCTATTCTATCCAATCCTATCCTATTTACACACATAAAAACTCATAGAATCTACTTGTCTTTAAAAACAAAACACAATCAAACAGGTACCCACTCAGAGGTTCATTTTATTTGTTCAACACTGAAGACTTGTGAAAATATTTTCAGTCAATTTGGGGTTTTTTGGTTTGTTTTGGGGTGGGTTGAGGTTTCTTTTTGGTTTTGTCTAAGGATGTGGACATCAGAGCCCATATACGTCCAAAGAGCAGCTGGAATAGATTTGTTATAGAGTCAGAAAGATGATCACAAAGTCCTTTGAACTTCTTTCATCTTGAAGCATCTTTGTGTTGCATGTTTTCTAATCTATTCCTATAGAGGTTTTAGGATCACACTAATGATGGCTCCTACCAAACACACAAGATGTTAGAGTAGTTAAAAATTAATGTGATGTAGCACAACACAGTTCTGTGTCTAGAGGCCCTGGAAACTTTCTCAAAAAGTTGGTGTGAACTGTTGATGCACATATGGAGGGACATGGACCTGGTGGAGCATGTCCAGAGGAATGTCATGAAAATTATCATGGGGTTGGAGCTCCTCTGCTATGAAGACAGGCTGAGGGACCTGGGGTTGTTCAGCCTGGAGAAGAGAAGGCTCCGGGGAGACCAAACAATGACCTTCCAGTATCTGAAGGGGGCCTACAAGAAGGATGGAGAGGGACTGTTTACAAAGGCCTGAAGTGACAGGATGAAGGGCAATGGTTTCAAACCAGAGAAGAGTAGATTGAGATTAGATGTTAGGAACAAGGGTTCTACCATGAGGGTGGGGGAACACTGGAATGGGTTGCCCAGGGAGGTGGTTGAGACCCTATCTCCAGAGATATTCAAGGTGAGCTCAGAAGGGCTTTAGGCAACCTGATCTAGTTGAGGATGTCCCTGTATACTGCAGAGTGGGGTTGGACTGAATGACCTTCAGAGATCCCTTCAAAGCAAACCATTCTATGACTCTATGATAAGCCTTATGCTGCATACAACATAGATCTGTGGAGCCTGGAAATCCAGGAAGTGTCCACCTTAGAGAAAACAAGATTTTCACTAGCAATGTTGTTGTTTTGGGGTTTTTTGTTTGTTTTGGTTTTGTTGGGCTTTCTGTGTTGTGGTTTTTTTTCCCCACTGGATAATGAGGGAGTGTGGACAACGAGCTGTGATCTAGACATTGTAGTAAAAGTAGATTAGGTAAATTTTACAGCTAAGCCTCATATCACAAAATTGTTCGTGCAGGATCTCCCCTACTCTGTCCCATATTAACTTTCTTACTCTTACCCACTTGTATTCTGGAATAGCTGAGGTTGCTTGCCTCTACTGCTCTGCTGGAAGATTGTTTCAGAGAGGCATTACCCATTACTTCTCTCCCTGCCCATGCATAGCTGTTTATGCAATATATTCTTGAGCACCATCTACTGGTACTTCTCCCACATCTGAAATAATCTGAGTCTGTACAGACATAAAGCATGCTCGTAATATTTCCTCTGGACTGTATAATCTGGTACTCTGTCACCTTGGTGCAATGAAGCCATGTGCTGTTTATGCAAGCGAGCTGGCCTGATTCTGAAAGTACTAATCTCAGCTGGAGAAGGGGAGAGAAAATATTTCTTAATATGCAATTGTTACAAGAAGAGAAAAGCAGAAAACTGTCACCTCTCTGCTCATCTCCTGGCATGCAGCAGAATTCATCTTCTGTTTCATACTACCTGTGTAGCCAAAGAGGGTTGCGTGTGATTTAAGGGTTGCATTATTAAGGACACCTAGGGCTTGATTTCAGTTAGGTGTAGTTTATTGCAGAGAAACAAATATTAAACACTTGTCCAACTGTGAAGGAAATTATTATGCCAGCTTTATAGCAAAAGAAGTGCTATGCCTGCCAAAATTGCCGGTCTCAACCTGTTGACAAGCCTAGTTAAAATGTGCTCTTAGTATAGCAGTCAGTGCTGCCCTAGCAGACCTCCATTTGTAATTTATGCATTATTTCAGAAGGAGAAGGAGTCTGTGTTGAGAAAGGCATCACACACTTCATAAAATTCTGTCTCAGAGCTGCTAGCAAGAACTTTGATTTATTAAAACTGAAATAACTTCAAGCACCTAATTTGGGAGCCCTCATCATTTGTACAACTTGTTACTCCCATTTCAGATGGCTGTGACACTGGAACTAAGCTGCCTCTTTTCTCATCCCTGCAGCTCTCTTCTCACGCTGGAAGTGTGAGACTTCAAAGCTAGGCTGACAAATTATTTGTGATTAGGTTTTTGGATAAGTGCCCCTCACATGTTTGTGTGTGGTTAAGTGAAGTGTGTCCCATCGCTAAAGAAAAGCTTATGGCCTGTGGTTGAAGAGGCTTTTTCTTGTTTAACACAATGACATCTGAATCCTGAGATGACTTGTTAAATGCTGCACTAGTGTTCTTGCTGAGAGAAAAAAAGCAGTTTCTTTTTCTTACAGGATGCAGCATGGCACATTCAAGCCACTTGCTGCAATCCCAGTGTATAGGAATCGAAGGCTAGAACCAAAATCCCATTTCTCAATAATTAGCAGGTAAACTTTTTAGGCATTGAAATAGGATGTTAGTGGAAAGGTACAGCTTAGAGTTTCTGAGAAGTGGAAGTTCTATTTAGACCTCTGCTCTATTTCCTATGGAAATAATTTCCATAAATTTGCCTAGTCACTTTTCTAATCCATTTACCATTTTGGCCTCCACAACTTTGTTTGGTGGTTTAATCCAAAGTTCAGCTACACGTGGGTAAGAGAACCACATTCCTTTTAAATCTCCTGCTTGGTCATTTCTTGATTCTTTTCCTACTCTTCTGAGTATCTGAATGAAATTTTCCTATTTACTCTTTCCAGACCATACATAATTTTATTGATTTTTACAATATAGCCACTCCACATCACTATAGATAAGGAAAATTTCATACATCTGATGATTCTTGTGGAACCTTTCTTGTTTGTACTACACCCTCAGCTTCCTTCATGTGGAGTCCTGTCTGATGTATGGTTTTGCATATCTCTGACTTCTGTGGGCTGCTGTGTGACTGCAAAACGTTGTGATTGCCTTTTGTGTACACAGATTTGGATATCATACATTCACATGCACTGCTGTATAATAAAATTGAACAGGTCAAAAGCAGCACCGTTTGCAGACATGAATATTAGAATCTTGAGTCTCTTTTGTCCTACCTTCTTCCCCTTCTGCTTAATCTGACTTCTGTTCTCCAAGGCTCTTCTGTCACTGATGCATTTCTGCTCCTGGTGCTGGTCAGAGTGAGTTATACAAAAGTTCAGGTTACCTGCAGACTAAATTTCCAGAACCAATACACTTACAAAGCTGTAAACTGCATCTGCAAGTAACCTCTTCAGCTAGGAGAGACCTCTTTGAGGTCTCTTCCAACCTTGGCGATACTATGAGATTGTCCTGGTTTCCTTACTCCTACATCTCTGTTGCAGTCCTAAGGTCTTTTGAACCTTGGTTGGCTAAAATGTAACAAAGCTAAAAACTCATAATCTTTTATTCTTTTCTTTGTGGCTCATAAAATCAGTGCAATAGTTCAACATGGGTGGGGGGCAGAGTTTGTTCGGCTGAAGCCCGCGCCAAACAAACTTTCAGCTGCGAATAGTATCATAGCATCATAGTATCAGTCAGGGTTGGAAGGGACCACAAGGATCATCTAGTTCCAACACCCCTGCCATGGGCAGGGACACCCCACACTAGATCAGGCTGGCCAGAGCCTCATCCAGCCTGGGCTTAAATACCTCCAGGGATGGGGCCTCAACCACCTCCCTGGACAACCCATTCCAGGGCTTCACCACTTTCATGGTGAAGAACTTCCTCCTCATGTCCAGCCTGAATTCTCCCCACCTCCAGCTTCATTCCATTCCCCCTAGTCCTATCACTACCTGAGAGTCTGAGAAGTCCTTCCCGAGCCTTCTTGTAGGCCCCCTTCAGATACTGGAAGGCCACAATAAGGTCACCTCTGAGCCTTCTCTTCTCCAGACTGAACAGCCCCAACTCCTTCAGTCTGTCCTCATAGGAGAGGTGCTCCAGCCCTCTGCTCATCCTCGTGCCCTTCCAGCACGTCCAGATCCCTCTTGTAATAGGGGCTCCAGAACTGGACACAGTACTCCAGGTGGGGTCTCACCAGAGCTGAGTAGAGGGGGAGAATCACCTCCCCTTGACCTGCTGGCCACATTTCTGTTGATGCAGCCCAGGCTCTGATTTGCTTTCCGGGCTGCAAGTGCACATTGAGAGCTCATGTTGAGCTTCTTGTCCACTAGCACCCCCAAGTCTCTCTCCTCAGGGCTGCTTTCCAGCCAGTTACTGCCCAGCCTGGATTTGTGCCTGGGATTGGCTCGACCCAGATGCAGGACCCTGCACTTGGTCTTGTTAGAATACCACTGCACCTATGAGGAAAAATATGTCTTTTAAAAATGAAAGTCAGGCTGAATGCTCACCAACCTCACACAGGTACAGCACTCCACAGAGCACAAACAGCTACCACTAAGTGCCAGGCATTCACTGCCACTTGTCTAAGGATTAATTTATCTTTAATGGGGTGTCCTGCTTCTTCTGAGGCCACTGACAGCTGTAACTCACATTACACAGAGCAGCACATGGGTGTTTTGATATATTTCCTGTGGGTGAATATTTTCAGTGAGCTGGTAAGAGAAAAAAAAAGAAAAGAAAAAAAAGAAAACTACTTTTTAGATGATTGACTAATTTATAATGCTGATTGATAGCCATGCAGCCAGGATCTCCTAAATGTGAAGTGATGTGTCTCAGTGGAGTTTTAACCTGTAAATAAAGCAAAAGGCAATTAATGAATTAAATTTGCATCCTGTCCTAAGAGAGTGACTCACATTTGTTAAATTCATGTGTATGCTCTTGTTTAAAGGCAGATCAAAACAGGATCATTTATGTTGCACAAGATTTCCCCCCCCCCCCCCCCTTCTGTATCTTTATATTTGATTTTGGGAGGAAAAAATATTCCAAAATAGAAATATTTTAAATAACATTGAAGGATATTTATCTAGTCCCATATAATGCTTAGAGACTTCTTCATCTCTAGATTACAGATTGAAGTTATTTTGCTGTTGTTGCTGCTGCTGGAGAACTAAGACACTTATTCTCTGTTAAAAAAAAATAAATCTCAGGTAAGATCTTTCTGAAATTTTACAAAATACCCCTCAAACAAAAAAAAAAACAAACCACAAAACACATGTTTTATTTCACTGGTGATTGGCAGTGGATTTTTGTGGGTTGTGGTGGATGTCTGATTGCCTCGTGGTTAAATAAATGGTCCCTGCGTTCTGTGCCCAGGTCTGCCATGGACTTTAGCAACTCTCAGAGGCAAAACACTTCCTGAGCACTGCTCAGCAGCATGTCACATCAAAAGCATGAATCATAGAATTGTTAGGGTTGGAAGGGACCTCAAGGATCATCTAGTTCTAACCCTCCTACCATGGGCATGGACACCTCACACTAGAACAGGTTGCTCAGAGCCACATCCAGCCTGGCCTTAAAAACCTCCAGGGATGAGACTTCCACTACCTGCCTGGGCAACCTGTTCCAGTGTCTCACCACCCTCATGGGGAAGAACTTCTTCCTAATATCCAATCTGAATCTACCCATTTCTAGGTTTTTTCCATTCCCCCTAGTCCTGTCATTACCTGACACCCTAAAATGTCTCTCCCCAGCTTTCTTGTAGCCCCCTTAAGACACCGGAAGGCCACAAGAAGATCTCCTCAGAGCCTTCTCTTCTCCAGACTGAATAGCCCCAGCTCCCTCAGTCTGTCCTCAGAGTTATCCTCCAGATAACTATGACTACTCTTACCATTCTGTTAGCTGTTTGGTTTTGCTTTCAAATGGATTAGAAATATTTGTGCAGACAGTGATTATAGAGAGAGGGCCAAAGAATCAGGTTCTCATTGTTCATGTCCTGTTACTGCCCCCCATTTTATGAACATCTCCTAAGGAAGAGCTGGAGTCAGGTTTAGTTTGTCCTAACATATCAAGGAGGAGATGGCTGCTAGAGGGATTAGAGAGTCCTAACCAAATGCCAGGGAGACCTTGGAGCCTGGAGTTTGACTAAGAGATCAATTTTGTGTTCTGTGTGAATTTTTTGTGAGAGGCAATAGGTGAGGAGCCAGGGCAGCTTGCTGGATGGACTGTATGCCCAGTTATACACAGCAAGTATGTGCAAGAGGATCTGCACCAGCAGCTGGAGTGGGGCTGTGACTTCAAGGGCTGGAGTGCCTAGGTGACAGTAACTGTTAGACTGGAATCTAGGGACAGCTACTGGGCAGACTGAGTGTCTGAGCCCCGTTCTGGAGCATCCACATTGTATATGTGGGTTGTGTACAGGTTTGTGGGCTCATGCCTGCAGGGAACACGTGCTCAGTCATGGCTGAAGCTGGAAACTCTTGAGCTGCAGCAGCCTGTCTTCTACTGGGCTCTTGGATTTGGCAATCCACAACAGTGTTTGCAGGAATGGGTCCCAAACAAGAAACTGCAGTTCCAGGCCCATCTTCAGAAAGGGCTGAGGAGTTCTGAGGACATCCACCAAATACTTTTCATTATGAAGTAACAGAAACTCCTTCAGCCTGAGCAATTAACTGCACCTAGTGAGCCTGGAGGTCTGTGAAGAGATCCTTAGGGACATGTCTTCAGCCTAGTTGAAGTCCTGCTGCCTACCTTATCTATTTTCTAAAATCAATATTCTTGTCAAGGGAAAGCCAGAAGCTATGGGATAAAATTAAATAGGATGTCTTCTTTTCCAATACTTTCTCCATTAGCAAGAGGGTTTTCATTGAACTTGTCTGCTCACTAGCAACAGGATAGGAACTCCATTCTCCAACAGACTGTTCCAAATCTTTATGCTTTTGGGGGAAGAAAGGAATTATTCTGGACTAGTGAGACATCTTTACTTGACTGTAGATTTCCAATCCGTAGTTAATTCACATAGCTGGAGTCAAGCCAAAAATAAAACCAAAAAATCTAAAGAGGTGGGAATTCCATGGATATTTTATTGTGCACACATTGCTTGAACATTCATTTTTTTGTTAGGTCTGCTTAGAAACAAGTTCCCTTTACTTCATGGCATAAAATCTTTGGACATGGTTAGAAATCCAGAAACTTCAGTGGCACAGCCATGGAGACAGCTCTTCTAAGAGATCTAAAATAACTGGAGCTTGAAATTAGAGCCAGTCCATGAGCTGGTTCTTCTTCCAACAGCTGGCTGCCTCAATAAGGCATTGAAGAAATTGAAGATCATCAGGGAATTCTCAGGCATGCTCTAAGAGAGTAATCAAGTAAGCAGGCCTAGTGAAACAAAGCACCAGAATACATGAAATGATTTGCCTACAGTCATGAAAAGAGATTTCAGGTTGCATAAACATGACCTAACATAATTGAAATGGTGAAGACTACACTCAGTGCCAAGTAACTCTGTCTTGTTTGGGAACTGACTGCTTCTGGCAGTGCTATGTTAAGCATTCCCTCCCCAAAATCTGGAACTTGATTGGATTCTGTGGGTTTTCATGGCAGCTGTAGTACCCAGTTGCAGTCCATGTCTAAATATCAATGGCAGGAGTGCTCTCCCTTTTCATTTGCTTCATCACTTGGCTGCCAGTAAGTTCAAATAAATGTTGCTTTGGATACTGAGAGAAGTCCAGGACAGAAGTACTTGAATTTTCTCTTGCTGTTGTATTCTTATTGTCTTTACAACACCTTATCATGGTGAGAGTGGAGTATTTCACATACCTTACTCTTACTGTTAACCCACTTTGAAACTAAAAGAACTGGGTTTTTTCTTTTTCATTTTCCTGTTTGTTACCAGCAATACCACTGATCTCAACATGCCTTGGAGACTGCTTCTTGCTGCTCAAAACAGGTCAAACATAAGCCATTCCTTCTCAGAGGAAAATTGTGCAGTGTAAAAATAGCTTCCAGAGCTCTCAAAACCATAATAGCTTTAATTTATTAAACCTTTAAACAAATAGGATTGTTTGCAATAAGGTTGAGTCTTGGAAAGTTGGAGCCATAGCTGTTCTGTGCAAAGCACCAAATCCTGTGAGAGGCATCATGAGTTGTTCAAGTCTGCTTGAAGCTGCAGCAATAACAGCCTTTTCCCTGCCTGTGCAGATGCAATCTGTTTGTTTTCTCTGCAGTGTATACAGAAGATAATGCAAACCGGTTGTCTGGAAAATGTATGGCACTTAGTGGAGCTGCTGTCCAGGAGACATCCATACAAATGGCATAATGAAGGCTCCAAGTAAAACACTGATTATTTCTTTCATTGTGCTGTGAAAGAGACAGGCCAGCCCTATCTGTGAGGATTTTGATGTTATGACATTTGTGATGTGCAGGGGCTACCCGTGGAGACAAAAGCACCTTGAAAGGTTTTCTTTATTTTTCCTTCTTTTCCTTTTTTTCTTCCCAGGAGCTTCACCTAACAATTCCATACACTGTGCTGCTTGTGTAGATAGATGTAGGAAAATCAAGAATTCAGGTCATTCCCATATGGTACAAGGAAATGTACACTCTCGCTACTTTGTGCCTTGCCAAGGCAATTACACACCATGAATTGAGTTTCAAGGCTGGTCACCTCCTGCAATTCTATTAGAAGCTTTGGAGTATTTGTCATGTCTTTTTTCAAACTTGACTGCTACAGTCTAATAATTATAGGAGAATCTCTGTTTTGATTTTGAAATGCATGGCTTTTGGCTTACTAGGCTGTAGCAAGAAGTCTGAGCAGTCAACCTAATTTTGGAACAGCAAATACTCCTTCAAAGACTCTAAACTTACCAACAGGTCTGTCTTTAAGTGCTGTGATCGGGGAGACAAAGTTTTTCTTGTTTCCAGAAAAGGAGGGAAGAAGTGAGGGGAGGGAGGAAGGAGGGAGGGAAGGTGGAAAGGAGGGAGGGGGAAGAATGGAGAGAGAGAGGGAGGGAAAGGAGGAAAGGAGGGAGGGAAGGAGTAAAGGAGGGAGGAAGGGAGGAAGGGAGGAGGGAAGGGGAGGAATGAGGGAAGGAGGGAAGGAGGAAAAGGAGGAAGTAAGGAAGGAGGAAGAAGGAAGAAGAAAGGAAAGGAAGGAAGGAAGGAAGGAAGGAAGGAAAAGAAAGAAAAGAAAGAAAGAAAGAACCAAAGAAGAAAGAAAGAAAGAAAGAAAGAAAGAAAGAAAGAAAGAAAGAAAGAAAGAAAGAAAGAAAGAAAGAAGAAAGAAAAGAAAGGAAGGAAGGAAGGAAGGACAGGAAGGAAGGAAGGAAGGAGAAGGAGGGAAAGGAAGGGAAGGAGGAGGAAGAAGGAAGGAAGGAAGGAAGGAAGCAGTGAAGGGAGGGAGGGAAGAAAGAGCTTGATTTGGTTTGCAACAGTGACTTTTGCATACATCAGGGAGTCCATGGAATACTTTCACAGGCAAATGTTCCCAAACGTAGTCAAGTTGTGACTATAGTGGGGCATAGTAAACCATGGCACCTGCATCTCATGGCTTGCTCATTTGCATCCTGGAAATGTTTGCCATTCCTAGAGCAGCAGCTAACTACAGAGCCCAGCCAAGCAGCCCATTCGTTCAAAGAAAATTGAACACAACATGGAGATGAGTGATTAAAGAAAGGTATAAGCAAAAAATGATTTTAATGTGAATTTCCAAAAGTGCAATTTAACTTGCCATGGGTGGCAAGGTTCATTCTACTGCTTCATGAAAGAAATGTACAGGGGAAAACAGATTTAGAATCAATTTAGAATGATCTACACAGAGACCAGAGAAGCATAAGAGGGATCTTCCCCTTGAGTCTTGAGGTCCAGAATGGACCCTCCTAATGGGAGTGGACCCTTTCTAAGCTCCTGTGGTTAGATTCAGTCATAGTCCCAAACAGTCTGATGGAAGGGATACGAAGGGTAACAAAAACCTTTCATTGGGTCACAAGTTTCAGAACAGATCCCTTTACTTTCTAAATTCCTTCTAAGAGAGAAGAGACTACATGCAGCTGGATCCAGACTTAATCCCAGACTTGGTCAGCTGTTTATCTTTAATAGAATGATATAAAGGGCAATGGAACCTCTTGTTGAGGTTTTAGTTATCTGTGCCAACTGTGTTATTGGTCACAATGAGTGATTATGGATGCTACACACTTTGAGACAGCAGCAATTCAAGATTTTGCTGGCACTGTTTGTGGCAAAGCACAAGATTAGGCAGTAATCAACACTACAACATTTCCTGAATTGAATTGCACGGGCACACAGAGGTTAACCTATGATAAAGATTTTTCTCTCTTTACCAATTGCAGTAAATTATTGGTACCAAATGGTCTTTGAAACCTTGCAAAATCTAATTGTAGTGAATTACTCACTATTATCCTCCATTAGCATTTGTCAGCAGGTGATCTTTGACCCCTTCTTCTTCATCAGCATCTGTCAGAAGATGATCTTGGAAATCCTCGTGAGAGTCTACTCTTCCAAATCCTCCTGAAATCTACTGTGAGAGTCAGCCCAGCTCAGGGGGAGATACTGGATCACAGCTGCTGCCATCTCGGACAGCTCAAATGGTTTTGCTTGAGACCACTACAAAGGAGATCACAAGGTGATTGCTTTGGTCAGTGTATTTCCATTCTGGCCACACATCTTGTTAGGCAATCTTGATACCTTGTAGGGTAGGCAGCAGGAGTTTCAGGTACAATTAAGAAATGCCTGGTTGTCCCAGCTCACTGTACCACTGCCAGGACAAGTACCTGATATTTCCATCTCACTGCACAGCCAAAACAAGAGCACAATATTAGCTGGTCTTGACATTGCAGAGCGTCTCTGTGGGGCTTTGTACCACCACAATATAACAGCTCTCTTTAGACAAAGAGATAGAAATAAATAATTCCTTTACCCACTGGATGTGGAAATGTTGTAAAAGGAAAAAAAAAACACCACCACACCAAAATATTTGACTTGTAGGTCAACATTATGTAAAGAAATTAATGCAAATTGGTTTCCATTTAGTTAATTTTTCAGTCTCTTCAGTAGTGCTCCACATTAGAGAAGGCAGACTGGAAGTACAAGACCTCCTCGAATGCCCTGATGCAGTCCAGCATCTTGGTTGAAACTACCTTTCTTTCACAACATCCTAAATTTACACTCCTCCTGGTTTTTAGGAGGTAGTTAATCCAGACAGAGTCTCTCCTTGGCTGCAGTTGCACTGATTTAATCAAAACAGTTTCTGAGTCAGTTTAGTGTTTTGGCAGGTAAGTCCTGGAAGATGTAGCTGTCCCTAAGAGGTTACTCTGTTCTGCTGTCACAAAAGTACAGACCCCATAAAAAGACATTATTGGAGTTTCTGCTTTAACCTCCCAGCTCCTACCTGTGTCCATCAGGCTGAACTGATGCAAGCCTGTTCTAAGTGATAAGACCTTCAACTGCTGCAAGTCATCTGGCCAGGCTCCAAGTCTTTAAATAATTACACTAATGGTATCAGCAGCTCCAGACAGACATGCTTGGGTTGTATTTTTCATCTTTGCTTTCCTATGTGGAAAAGTAGAAGGATTTTTCTTATTGTAGCCAGAGATGGCTGACTCTCCAATCTTACTCTGCTGCTGCAAGACCTTGGGCTTGGGAACCTGGCTCTGATGGTAGATCCTGCCAAAGCCTCTGTACTCAGCGTTCCCTTATGCATGTGTTTTTGCCTCAGACTCTCACAGACTGGGGTTCTGCTCGCAAATCTTCAGTAGATTGGTGGTGTGACCCCTACATCACATGCAGATGCCATTCAATCTCCTAGCTTGATGAACTGTTGTGCCTGGAATGACAGACTGATGGAAGAGGAGAGATTTTGTTCTATACAGAGAGAGTGATTGCCCGTTGGAATGGGCTGACCAGGGTGGTGGTGCAGTCACCATCATTGGAGGTGTTCAGGAGACTTGATGGGGTGCTTGGTGCCTTGGTTTAGTTGATTAGGTGGTGTTGGACAGGTTGATTCTATTCTATTCTATTCTATTCTATTCTATTCTATTCTATTCTATTCTATTCTATTCTATTCTATTCTATTCTATTTCACTGCTTCTGTCTTGCTCCTGAGCCCTGGGGTTTCACTCTAGAAGAGCTAAGGGACATCCTCCAGATACCTCATAATACTGCTCATCCTCACTGTTCCATATCTTGGTGTGCTGTGTCCATCATGACCTTTAGTAAGCCTAAAGGAAAATCAAGAGAGGTAAGCATTTCACAGTCCTCCACTGAACACTGAGACAAAAATACACTGCCACCAGCTCCCTTCTCAACACAGAAGAGTTCCCTTCAGTACTGCTGTGAAAAAAATACTTACAGAACTATCAAAGATGGCATTTTGTTCTATCTTGGGCAATCTTTGGCAATCAGACTTTTTGTTTTTAAACTTCAAAGTGGTTCCAGTGCTTTTAAAACACATGTGAAAACAAGAACTGCAAAGGCATCTGCTCTTCAGCTACAGCACATTTGTTTCCTCCTTTATTTCAGATGTACATGAGGATGCATTTGTGAAGTGCTTGCTGGTGAATGCCCCTTTCCCTGTTTGAACTGACACATTGCAGGGATGGGGAAGGGAATCAGTGGTTTCACTAAAAATTTAATTATCACAGAAATCATTGTTTTTGTATAAGCTTCATCATTCCTCACTCCTGGGCACTATTTGTTCCTCTTTAAAAGTACCCTGCAAAGGCAGCTTTGGGGATTCACTGCATCCTTTATGCCAGCTCCTTAAGCAACTCTACGATTATTACATTCTGGTGTGTGAGTGATTCAGTATTACCTCTTAGGCTTTTATGATCTTGTTCCCCAATCAGTGCTTTTGTGTAACAAGCTAGTGAAATTAGAAATATGATTAGAAAAATGTGGCTACATTATCTGAAACTTATACACACTTTTGTATTGCTGCAGCTTTTTAAGTCTCGAGGGAACTGACAGCGATTAGGATCTATTTCCAGTGAAGGTTCATTGGGGAATAAGAGTGGTTTGAATAAGTGAATCAACCTTATTATGACAGAAGCTCCAATAGAGATGTGCATTAGAGCATATTGGATTCCACTTTTGAAGCCACAGGAAACCTTTGCATAAGTACTCACATTTCTGCCTGGACTAAGCAAACAGAGTACTACAAATCACAACACAACAAAAAACAATCTGAAAGGCAATAGTCCCTCCCATCTCTGCCTTTACTGCAATGCCTTACAGATAGCATCACCCAGAAAGGAAATAAGTATGTTTTTGCTCTGTGAATGTAACCAGGATTGGTATCAACCCTCAGCAAAAGGGTCATTAGCTTGTGAACACCTAAAACATTGGATGCAAAAATAGTGTCTTTCTTTCTTTTTTTTTTTTGCAGTGGGTTAAAAAATTACAGTTCTTAGTGTGGATGGAAGTGAAAAAGCCACAAAAGAAACAGGATGCAGTTTTACTCTGCTGCTTTCGTCACAAGCAGTCAGGCCTCAGGGGGACACAAACAGACCAGATTCACATTTACATAACACAAATCACTTCTTTTTAAAATGTTGGAATTATTTTACCCAGCATAAATTGACTTTGGCATGGGTGAGTGGAAGCAGGAAAAAAGGAAACAAAATCATATCAGTGGAAGCAGGATCTCTAAAGCATCCAGTGGGAAAGGCTGCTGGGGCTAATGACAGCAAAATAGTCTGTAAAGGAGACAGCATGATCTGATACAGGCATCAAGTCACAAATCAGGGCTCTGTGGAGAAGAGGTTTGTGATCATAGAATCATAGAATCAATAAGGTTGGAAAAGACCTCAAAGATCATCAAGTCCAAACTGTCACCCAAGACCTCATGACTACTAAACCATGGCACCAAGTGCCACGTCCAATCCCCTCTTGAACACCTCCAGGGATGGGGACTCCACCACCTCCCTGGGCAGCACATTCCAATGGCTAACTCTCTCTGTGAAGAAGTTTCTCCTCAACTCGAGCCTAAACCTCCCCTGGCACAGTTTGAGAGCGTGTCCTCTTGCTCTGGTGCTGATTGCCTGGGAGAAGAGACCAGCCCCCTCAGGTAGCCCCCTTCAGGTAGTTGTAGACAGCAATAAGGTGAACAGTAGAAGACTGATCAAACTGGATCAAGCCAAAAGTCCACCTAACTTTCTGGCATGACGGTGGGTAGTACTGTCTCTAAGGAAAGAGTGTATTAATGAAGGCAAGGAAAGAACAATCTCACTGCAGGCACAGGTTGCTAGTTTCCAGCAGTCAAGGTTTTCTCACCCATATATTTGTATCACGATGGTTAGTCGCCACCAATATATCTGGTGATATAAAGTATGTACACAACTATCTTCCTTGGAGCTCTGAAATCTCCTTCCAAAACTAATTATCCTTTTGGGCCCACACAACATCCAGAGCACAAGTTTCACAATATATTTACTACTCCTTCACACTGCAAAGGATTTCCTTAACTTCCACCATATTCCTCTTCAACTGCCTCTTTCCTGAGCTGAAGAGGTATCACCTGCTGTACCTCTTTTCTTGTAGACAATGTTGGTATACTTCTCTGTTCCTTTCTTAGTTCTGCCATTTCATCTACAGTTAGAAGGACCAGAAATGCAGCATTCAAAAGGCATCTTCCCTGAGTGCAGCACACCTTGATGTTTTCTCCTTTTCAAAACGGGTTTTCCAGCTAGAGACAGGGAAAGGAAGAAGGTGTGTAGCTATTTGAGGAAATGATAGCTGAAGAGAAGGAAGGATGAGTAACTAGATGAGGCACATGAGAAAACCAGGATTCTTTTCCACATTCAGTTATGAACACAGAATCATAGAATTGTTAGGGTTGGAAGGGACCTCAATGCTCATCCAGTTCCTACCCCCTGCCATGGGCAGGGACATCTCATACTAGATCAGGTTGCTCACAGCCACATCCACCCTGGCCTTAAAAACCTCCAGGGAAGAGGCTTCCACCACCTCCCTGGCCAACCTGTTCCAGTGTCTCACCACCCTCGTGGGGAAGAACTTCTTCCTAACATCCAATTTGATTCCTTACCCATTTCTATTTTTGTTCCATTCCCTGTTCCCCCCCCCCCCCCCCCAATTTTTTCCCATGTAAAGCATTTCATCACATCCAAAAATGAAATCTAACAAATAATTTTATAACCTTCTACTGCATTTAAAAATTATTTCTAACCCTCATATTTATTGTTAGTTGAAGAGACCCAGAAGGTGTGTGGAAGATTGTGAGAGAGCTTGTATGGGAGGAAACAAGGACAGTGACACACTCAGGACTCTCCTAATGAGAAAAGAGTCTCCTATAATTTTATTGCATGCAAGCTGAAATCTTACTTTCATTCCTACCAGTGGTAGGAAACTAAACCTGTCACTCATCTGCAAGGACTCTTATGCATAGGTGTGTAAGACACAGGCTCAGGGTGACAGTAAGTCAACAATGGACTGACACTGTGAAATAAATTAAGGGAGTCTTTTCATTCCTAATTTGCAGGTGATTGAACTGATCATCTCTTTGCTATCCATAGTGCAGCTGGGAGTTGGCATGTGCTGGGGTACTGGGAGAAACTCACAAAGAAGCAGGGATGGTATTTAATTTTGGCAGCCATGGTAGGGACAGGATTCAAGCTGACTCATCTAAGTGTTTGCAGAGAAACAGCAAGGCAGCCAGTAGGGTCTTTGTGAAAACTAACATTGTATTGTCCCATGATGTGGTGCCTCTAGTTTAGTAAGATCTAAATGGTACTTTAAAGATGCATTAATGAATTAACTACTCATTCAAACCTGTATTTTAAACAGGGTTAGGTTTT